>JAQZBX010004267.1:0-61156 GCA_029593785.1 Cabassous unicinctus | reverse complement strand
ACAAAAAAAAAAAAAAAAGGAACAGGAAAGACTTGGGCAAGAGACAGAATCAGGAAGGGAGGGCTTCTCTTTTGTATTTCAAGAAAGAGTTCAAATCCCAAAATCTAGAACAATAAAGCAAATACCCAACAAGGTATGTGAGACAGGGACTTGCTTCATCTGTTATTGGACCAAATAAAAATCATTGTGTTCTAATAAACATGGGACTGGCACAGGAACAGCAGGTAGATCAGGGCTTGATGTGGAGACCACAGCAAGGCAGGTGCAGCAGTAACACCTGCTCCATCTGTGACTCTTGAGCCTCCTGGAGCCTCAGCTCCCATGCAGGCTGCTTGTTCTCTCTTCAAATTCGCCCCTCTGTTGCCTCCACTCATAAGACCTTTTGAAAAGCCTTCTTATTAAACTTTCCTTGCCTTTACTGCAATGGCTACCAAACGTTCAACCATTTCTCAGCACCAAAATACATTTAACCTTTTGATACCCAGTGCACAAACAGACACAGAAACACACAGCCTAAAAGAGAAATCCATGAATTGATTTGTTTTACCCATACTATGTTTGAGGCACTCTGCTTCTTACTGTGTCTTGTTTACTCTCTTTCATAAGTTTGCAAAATATTGTCTTGTCTTACATATAGATTCTCATCTACAAATGTGGAAAGTTTGTCCCTAGCATGTCTTTACACATATTTAACATGTCCTTCTTACTTCTTTTTCATTTAAAATATCTGTGTAACTATACTTTTTCGTTCATTCACAAAAATTGTACTTATACAGTTTGTTTTTTAAACCAATCCCCCAACAGATCTTGGGTTACTGTAATAAAATGTATGTAGAATTTTGTTGTATCCCTCAAGTTATTAACATTTGAGCAGGAGAAGACATGGAATTAAATGAAAACAACCCACAGGAAGAGATTCCTACAGCAAAATTAGTTGTATGCAAGGATTTGTCATCTTATTCCAGGGATGCTAAGAATAAGTTTCAAAAAGTTGATGATTCCAGGCTTACCTGAATAGTTGATTGAGATTCCAGAAGGAAAAGGAGTGAAAAAATACTAAATAGAACTTTCAGAGAGACAGAGGCAGAAGGTAAAGCTATATAAATCTGCTGAGTATGGCAATTATGGAGATCTGGATAAGGTGCAAGTCAATTTCAATGTCTTGGAGATCAGTGTCCATGAGGGCATCCCATGGTGAGGAGGGGCCAGTAGTAGATTGGCCAAGGAGGGCCAAGCTTGCATTGGAAATTTCATTTACTTACTTCATTTTCCAGTATGCAAACATAGCCAATTTTAAGTTGTTGAATTTGAAGGTCACCTTTCTCATGTAGAAAGATCCCTCTGGGTCAATGTGAATATCAGCAAGAGGGTTGTTTAGTTTCATATTGATGGGAGACATGATAAGGAAGTGAAATAAGAACTAGGAATTGGGGACAAGAAGGGGCAGAGAAAAGCATTTGAATAGTGTAGGAAAAATCAGTCTCCTCTCAATACCATTGAAAACCATTCATTTAATGGAAGGAAAGATCTATGCTAATATTTCACATGTATTGTCTAAGTCTGTCAACCTTCATAGGACTGTGGAAGCCATAATACCTACTATGTTGGACATGGGATTCAGATTTAGAATATTTTGCATCCTATCACAGTTCATTATATAATATGTGGTTGATCAGATATTCAAAACCACGTTCATTTGATTACAAAATGTTTACATTTAATATCATTTAACAACTTTTCTACTGTAAACAAAAATTTCCAAGATTTCTGGTATTTGTAGTTTCTTTTTTTATTTGATGTATTTGTTTTTCACATTTTACCCTTATGGTGTGCAATCTGTATGGTGTACATCATTGAAAAAAGATATCACTACTTTTGTCTTTTAAAATTTTATTCATGTTTTGGGGCATCCAGAGAATAGAAATTGGATTGGAATGCAGCAAGAACCAAGAAAGTTCATATCATCAGAGCCTCTGAAGTTTGCTCTCTGTCTCTGTATGATTATTGAGCAGATTTTATGATCTTTTTAAAAAACACACAGCAGAGTGAAGAGTCAGACAAGAACTGAAGAGAGGCCTCTCTAGCCTACACTTTCACTGGGAACTTGCTCATCATCTTGGCCAACATCACTGATTCCCACCCCCACACACCCATGTACTACTTCCTCTCCAACTTATCACTTTGTGACATTTGCACTTTGTGACATTTGTTCTAACTCCATCACTGTCCAAAAGATGCTGGGATATGTACAGAAACAGAACAGAGACATAGCCTGTACAAGCTGCCTCACACAGATGTACTTTTTCATGCTTTCTGTTGGGCTGAATGACTTCTGCCTAGCTGTGATGTCTTATGACCACTTTGTGGCCACCTGTCACTCCTGTACTACATGGTCATCATGAAGCCATGGCTCTGTGTCTGGCTCATTCTGGGGCCCTGGATAATGAGTGCCCTGCATTCCTTGTTACTCAAATTAATGGTTTTTCAACTATCCTTTTTTCATACTGGGAAATACCCTAATTTTTCTGTGAACTTATTCAGATTTTCCAACATGTCTGTTCTGACACCTCACCCAATTACATAGTGCTGTATTTCACAGCTAGGATTTTAGCTGGGAGTCACCTTGTTAGTAATTTTTTTCTTATACTCTAAGATTGTTTCCTCTGTACATACAATCTCATCAGCTCAGGGGATATGTGAATTATTCTCCACCTGTGCATCTCATCTCTCAGTGTCTCTTTATTTTATTTTACAAGCATAAGGATGTGCTTTCATCCTTTTCTTCATACAACACCTATTCATGGTCAGTGGAAATGCTTTAATATGTGTTCTTCAATTTTAACAAATATACCATACTAGCAAAGATGTTAATGTGGGGAATTATGGGATGGGGATAGAGTGGGGTATATGGAATCCCTGATAATTTTGTGTAATTTTATGTAATCTAAAGATTGTATAAAAATAAAAATAATAAAAGGAATAAAAACCCAGAAAAACCTTGAAATCACATACTCTATTGCTCTGATGATTTACATTTATATGTTGAATTAAGAAGTCTTTGTGTAACTGTGTTTTTATGCTTATACATTGGGATGCAGGACTGGATTTCCTGGTCTATATTATGCAAATAGATAACTAACAGGACTCTATCCAATTCTCTAGACAAAATATTCACTGTTTTTCTACACTCATAATAAACATTAAAGATCTCTTGAATGAAAAAATGGACTGTAAATGCAAAACTATTATAAGAGACAAAGATGGACACTATATATTAGTAAAACGGATAATCTCTCAAGAAGAAGGAACAATCATAAACATTTATGCACATAATCAGGGTGCCTCAAAATACATGAGGCAAACTCTGGAAAATTAAGTAGAGAAATAAATGCTTCTGCAATTAGAGTGGGGGACTTCAATACACTATTATCACAATTAGAGAGAACATCTAGAGAGAGAATCAGTAAAGAAACAAAGACTCTGAATAATACATCAGAGGACCTGGACCTAATAGACATATACAGAATGCAATACCCAAAAACAGTGGGATATACATTCTTCTTGAGTGCACATGGATCATACACCAAGATAAACCACATGGTAGGCCACAAAACAACCCTCAATGAATTCAGAAAGATTGAGATTATACAATGTAATTTCTCTGACCACAATGGAATGAAATTGGAAATCACCAAGGACCGGAGAAACAGATTAGGCACAAAGATATGGAAGTTAAACAACACAGTCTTAGACAAACAGTTGGTCAAGGAGGAAATCGCAAAATAAATCAGTAACTACCTTGAAATGAATTAAAATGACAATACAACATATCAAAACTTATAGGATGCAGCTAAAGCTGTACTGAGAGGGAAGTTCATAGCCATAAATGCATATATTAAAAAAGAAGAAAGAGCTAAAATTGAAGACCTAACTGCACACCAGGAGGAATTGGAAAAACAATAACAAACTAATGCCAAAGGAAGTAGAATGAAGGAAATAACAAAAATTAGAGCAGAACTAAATGAAATAGAAAATAAGAAAGCACTAGAAAAAAATAAACAAAACCAAAAGCTGGTTCTTCGAGAAGATCAATAAAATTGACCAACCCTTAGCCAGACTATCAAAGAAAAAGAGAGAGCAGATGCAAATACACAAAATAAGGAATGAAGAAGGAGATATCACTACTAACCCCACAGAAATAAATAGGATACTTTGAAAAATTATAGGCCAACAAGAATGATAATTTAGAGGAAAGAACAAATTCCTAGAAAATTACAAGCAGCCTACACTGATGAAAAAAGAAATTGATGAACTCAACAGTCCAATTGCAAGTAAAGAGATAGACTCAGTCATCAAAAATCTTCCAACTAAGAACAGCCCAGGACCAGACAGCTTCACAGGTGAATTCTATCAAACATTCTGGAAAAAACTAACACCAATCCTGCTTAAGTGCTTCCAAAAAATAGAAGTAGAAGGAACAGTGCCTAACTCATTCTATGATGCCAACATTACTCTCATACCGAAGCCAAACAAAGATACCACAAGAAAGGAAAATTACAAACCAATTAATCTAATGAACTAAAAAAAAGCTAAAATCCTCAAAAAAATACTTGCTAGTCACATTCAACAACATATGAAAAGAATTAATAGACATATTGTGATTTAAGCAATGGAAGAAATTACAACAGTGAGGTGGAGCCAGTGGCCACCGGATGCTTTACAGGCAGGGAAGGGAAAAGCAGTTGTAATACAGATCCTTGTTCAGGACTTGGGAATTATCCTGAGTGACATTACAATGACAGATATAGGCCATTTTACATCAGCATATAACATGCATATCTGTGTGGGAGAGAGTGTGGTCTACAATGTGAACTATGGTCCATGCTTACTGGCAAAGCCCCAGGATATGTATATCCATTGCAGGTGATGAGCCACACTAATGAAAGATGTTTTTGCAGGATGTTATGGGAGATAAGGGAGGTGGGGAACATGGGAATCCTTGTAATTTTTATGTAACATTTAAGTAATCTAAGCATAAAGATTTATACACCATGACCAAGTAGTTTTCATCCCAGGTATGAAAGAAAGGTTCAACATATGAAAATTAATCAATGTAATACACAACATAAACAGATTGAAAGAAAAAAATCACAGGAACATCTCTATAGATGCAGAAAAAGCATTTGACAAAATACAGCAAACTTTCCTGATAAAAACACTACAAAGATAGGAATAGAAGGAAACTTTCTGAACATGATAAAAGGTATATATGAAAAACCCACAGCAAATATCATTTTCGATGGTGAAATCCTAAAATCTTTCTCTCTGAGATTGGAAACAAGACAAGGATGCCCACTATCAACACTCATATTTAGCATCATCTTAGAAGTACTTGCTCGAGCATTGAGGCAAGGAAAAGATATCAAAAGCATACAAATGGGAAAAGAAGGAGTAAAAATTTCATTATTTGCAGATGACATGATCCTATACATAGAAAGAACTGAGAAATCTACAACAAATATTCTAGAACTTATAAAGGAGTTCAGTAATGGTGCAGGCTACAAGATCAATGATCAAAAAGCATTGGCATTTCTGTACACCAATAACAAGCAATCTGAGGAGAAAATCAAGAAGAAAATACCAACTACAATAGTAACTAAAAGAATCAAATAGCTAGGAATAAATTTAACTAAAGATGTAAAGGACTTAAAAACAGAATACTACACAACACTGTTAAAGCTAATAAAAAAAAGACTTAAATAAATGAAAGAATATCCCCTGTTCATGGACAGAAAGACTAAACATCATCAAGGTATCTATCCTACCCAAACTAATTTGAAGATTTAATGCAATCCCCAAAAAATTCAACACAGCATTTTTTAAGAAATTTGAAAAACTAACTACAAAATTTATTTGGAATGTTAAGAGGCCTTGAATCACCGAAGACATATTGAAAAAGAAAAATGAAGTTGGAGGTATCACACCACATGACTTTAAATCATACTACAAAGCTACAGTGGTCAAAACTGCATGGTATTGGCACAAGCGTAGATATACTGACCAATGGAAAAGAATTGAAAGTTCTGATATAAATCCTCGTGTAGACAGTCATCTGATTTTCGACAAGGACACCAAGTCCACTCAGTTGGTAGAGAATTAACAAGTGGTGCTTGGAGCACTGGATATCCATATCCAAAAGAATGAGAGAGGAACACCATCTCACACCTTATACAAAAATCAACTCAAGATGGATCAAAGATCTAAATATAAGAACCAAGACCATAAAGACCTTGGAAGATAATGTAGGGAAACAGCTACAGGAAATTGTAATAGGAAATGGTTTCTTGAACTTCACACCCAAAGCATGAGCAGCAAAAGAAAAACAGATAAATGGGATCTCCTCAAAATTAAAAATTTTGCACCTCAAAGGACATTATCAAGAAAACAAAAAAGCAGCCTACCCAATGGGAGAAAATATTTGGCAATCATATGTCTGATAGGAGCCTAATATCCTGCATATGTAAAGATATCCTAGACCTAAAAATAAAAAGATAACAAACTATTTAAAAAATGGACAAGTGACCTGAAAAGACACTTCTCCAGGAAGAAATAAAAATGGCTAAAAAGTACATAAAAAATGCTTGACATCACTAGCTATCAGGGAAATGCAAATCAAAATTACAATGAAATACTATCTTACAACCATTAGAATGGCTGCTATTAAAAAAATAGCAGACTGTAAGTGTTGGAGAGGATGTGGAGGAACGGGAACCCTCATCCTCTGCTGGTGGAATTGTGGAATGATCCAGCCACTGTGAAGGACAGTTTGGCAGTTCCTTAAAAAAACTAACTATACATCTTCTATATTATCTAGTGATTCCACTGCTGGGTATATACCCAGAAGATTTGAAAGCAAAGACACGAACAGATATATGCACACCAATGTTCATAGCGGCATTGTTCACTATTTCCAAAAGTTAGAATCAACCCAGGTGCCCATCAACAGATGAATGCATAAACAAAATGTGGTACATACATACAGTGAAATATGACTCAGCAGTTAGAAGGAATAAAGTGCTAACACATGGGATAACATGGATGAAACTTGAAGATATTGTGTTGAGTGAAGAAAGCCAGGCATTGAAGGATGAAAAGTATATTACTTCAATGATAAGAATTAAGGAAACTGTGCAGTCTCAGAGAACTATTGTCTGAAAGATAGGTTTACAAGAAAGAGAAACAGAAGAGAAAGTTGTAAGCCATCACCCATATGGACATAATCCATGGTAAAGTGGTAGAGTGTAGTTGTGTAATGAAAGGATAAGAGAGGTGGGTAGTGATATTATTGGGTTTGGTGTTGTAGGGTTGACAGGTGGGTAGATGGGGAAGGTTGGGTTAGAATGCCCAGGATACTGGGGGGATAGATGGGAGAGGGACCAGGTGAACACTTGAGATTTGTGGGTATGAGGTTGAAAATACAGAGGTAGGAATGTTCTTATGGCACTATGAAAAGGAAATGTCACTGGTTAGGGTGTTGGTTGCGGGGGCATTCAGGACAGAGCACATCTGGAGCAGGCTTCTAGGGAGTGTGTGTGTGTTCATCCTGACATAATGTATTGTATCAGTGTTTGGACAACCACATAATGCATGGGAAGGAGATGGACTCCCTTTTTTGGGAGGACCAATTCACTCAGAAATAGACAGGCATGCGTCTCTCAAGGACAAGGGTTGTTGCTAATAGGGGAGGACAAACCTTTGTGTTAAGACCTCTTGTTGCATGTAACTGTGAATCCTGTCATCCAATGAGTCAAGCCAGGAGGTTTTCATGGGCCCCGGGGGGATGGGGAGAGAGGAACAGAATAGATCAAACTGGGGTATTTAGGGGTCAGTGGAAATGTTTTTCATTTCCTCACAGTGATGGACAAAGGACATGGTAAATATCATCAAAATTTATAAAAGTGTACACTCGAAAATGTAAATCATACTGTAAACAATTGACAATGTTTAATAGCTATGTTTCACTACTTGTATATCAGTTATAACAATGCTGCCACCCACATACAAAAAGGTTTTAATATGGGGTGAGGAAAGGGGGAGGAGTTTGGTTATATGAGAGTTTCTTGTATGCTGTGTGTGACTTTGCTTTGACCTAAAACTTCTTTGAAAATTAAATGAAAAAGAGTGAGACACTGAAGACTGAGAGGGGAAAGTTGCCATGGTACAGACTGGACACCAGATATTGCAGTGATAAAAGACAAAATGTCAAAAAAAAATTTAAATATTTTTCCCATTTTCTGAATATCCCAATCTTTTAATTTTATCTTAATTTTAGTTGTTTTAAGTTTTCTTGTATCTTATCTCTTACGTTTAAACTTATCATTACTATTTCATTTTCCTATTAATTATATTTGGCTTCATCTTTAAAGAAGCTTTGGATCACAGAAGGGTTATATCTGGGGTGGGAGAGGACCATGGGTGGGGAGTGTCAGGGATGGGGGGTGATTGGGAGGAAGTTCACCTGAACATACATGCAAGGTATATAAAATTGTTCAAATGTTCATGAGGCATGGCCACCGTGGGTGGAGAATCACTCAATAAATGAGAGAATACTTAATTCCCATCCTGGAGAGCTCTGCCACATTCTCCATGGGAATAACAACAGTCCCCTAAGTACAAGGGAGGTGTCTGGCAAAGGAGGATGATTCACTGATGAGCCCTTGTTATTGATGACTAGCTTACCAGTCTTTGCTCTTGAAATTGAAACTAAACCTCTTGTTATGTCGTGCCTAAGGGTTGCCTCCTGAGAGCCTCCTTGTTGATCAAATGTGGTCTCTCTCTAAGCCAAACTCAGCATACGAATGCATTACCTTCCTCCCAGTGTGGGGCATGACTTCTGGGGATGAGTCTCCCTGGCAACGAGGGGTTACTACCCAAGTGCCAACTGGCAATAAAATGGAAAAAGATCTTCAATAAAAGGGGGGAAAGGTAACGACAAATGAGTTCATATGGCTAAGAGACTTCAAAATGAATCGGGAGATCATCCCAGAAGTAACGCTTATGCACATCTCAGTAGGACCTCATAGGTTACCAAAGTGGATATCAGCCCATATAGAGGGTCTCCTGAGGGCTCTGGAGACACCCAGGTCCTATGTCAGGGCAGACAGGTCCGGAGTTTGGTGCTTTATCAGTGGGCCCTACTTTGGAATCTGTGCTGCTGAGAGTGACAGAGTTGGATTCTAATAGGTCTTCCCTGCACATGGTTCATCTGTCCCTTCTATTCAAACATATAGGTGGTGCTGGAGTTTGTAGGTATACAAACTGGAGATGGAGTCTTTAGGCTGTCCATGTGACAGCTGGGCCCAGAATCTTGATGGAGCTGCAACTCCTACACTACAGCTCAATGAACTCACCCAGGACACCTGGCAGGGAGATGATGATGGACAACGGTCATTCCAGGGAATGGAGAAAGTCTGCAGCTTCAGGCAGGATGATCCTATTCATCTTATCCATGGGCTATAAGCCCCCTCTTACTTGGAGGTGGAGTGGATATCACTATCTCAGATGCCTCAGGACTGGGAGAAGAGCTATGGACTAGAGTGGACTTACTGGTATTCTGTTATAGACATATTGTGATTTAAACAATAGAAGAAATTACAACATTAATGTGGAGCCAGTGGCCACTGGATGCTCTGGGGGTAGGGAGAGGGAAAAGAAGTTTTAATACAGGGGCTTTTTTGGGACTTGGGAATTATCCTGAGTGACATTGCAATGACAGGTATAGGCCATTTTATATCATCATATAACATGCAGAACTGTGTGGGAGAGAGTGTGGTCTACAATATGAACTATGGTCCATGCTTAATGGCAAAGCCCCAGAATGTGTATAGCCATTGTAGTTGATGTGCCACACTAATGAAGGATGGTTATGTGGGAGGTTGTGGGAGGTGTGGGAGATAGGGCATATGGGAATCTCTATAATTATTGTGTAACATTTATGTAATCTAAGTATTTAAAAAAAAATAAAATAAATTATTTAAAAAATTCAATATTTCCTGACTTTTTTTCCAAATAATTCATTATATAGTATATATGCTTGTGATTTTAATACTCTTATCTGTGGGTAACAAATGAATACACAAAATAATTTTTAAAGAAAATCATTTTTAAACAATTGCAAATATTTTAGTCTATGTGATTCTAGAATTTTTGTCTTTACAGACACACACATACCCACCACACAAATACATACACTCATGCTTTGCATTATGCATTATTTTGTTTTGCAACCTTATTTTTCATTTAATATTCCTTGAGTGTTCTCTCTGTCATCAGTTCACTCCAAAAACATTATGTTTGAATGAGGTATAATTAATATGTAGTATGGTTCACAATGACTTTTTATTTTTTTCTTGAGGAACCAGGACCACGGATTGAAGCCTGGACTTCGTATGTGGGAAGCCAGCACTCAACCCTGAGCCACCTTTGTTTCCCTGAGTTGGGTTTCTCAGTTTTTCTGCTTTTTTTTTGTTTTTGTTTTTTCAGGGGTCACCGAGATCTGAACCTGGGACCTCCTATGTATGAGGCAGGCACTCAACTCTTTAAGCTACATCTGTTCCCCCACAATGACTTTTAACAAATGTGTATACCGGTGCACCCCAAAGAAGATAAAGAATATCTCACCTCTTCAGAAAGTTTTGTCATGTCACTTAGCAATCACTACCTCCAACAATACTTCTGTCTCAGGCAATCCCTGATCTGATTTCTATCACTATAGATTACTTTTGCTGTTCCAAAAAGTTCATATAAATAGAATCATAGAGTATTCAGTCTTGCGGGTCCAAATTTTTGCCACATGCTCATATATGTTGTTACATATATCAGCAGTTCATTCCCTTTGAGTATTTGCTGAGTATTCTGCTGTATTAATGTATCACAATTGTAAGCCATTTGCATTGTTTTCATTTTTTGACTATTATGAATGAAGTTGTGGATATTTGAGACGGTCCTTTTATGAACATGTACATCATTATATTAATGGCTGTGTTTTACTCCATGGTATCACTATACTTGAAATATTTACTATTGCCCTATTAACTGGCAATTAAACTATTTTCATACATCTCTAGCAAAACCAAGTCTGGTATTTGAGAATATATATATATTTTTTTCTTTTTTTTTTTTTCCTTACCGGGAGGTCCCAGGGATCCAACGCAGTTCCCTCCATATGGGAGACGGACACCCAACCATTTGAGCCATACCTGTCCTCCTGAGAATATATTTTTAATCTAAGCATTTGCATATATATTTGATTATTTTCTGGAGATAAATTCCCAAAATTTGTATCACTAGCTCAACAATTTAGATATATATTGAAAAAGATTGATTTGTAATTTTTATATGGGTTGAAAATGATACCTTTATTTTTCAACAAGTAGAAAATGATTAAATATAATAATTTCTTTTATTTCTTTCCCTCTCCTAGGCACTAGGTGTGAGAGTGGTTTGGGGGTGTTCTGCTAAGAAAAAGGCAGAAACTCTAAATGCTATGCAAAAGTAGTTTTATTAAATGTTTTCTAAGGAAGAGGCAAAAACTCTAAATACTATGCAGAGGCAGTTTCATTCAATCAAATGAGTTTCAGTTACACTAAATGATTATAAGAATTGAGCAATCACAAAAAAGGAGAGTAATTAATTAAAGACATAAGAAAGAATGAAAGTACATACAACCACTCATCAAATCGTGGGAAACCTCAACATCTGAACTCTCACGTGGTTGGGGAACCCTTTGCAGCCGATCAGAGTACCGACTGGGAAAATGGTCCCAGGCAGTGCATCCCTTCTTGGGTGAGGCTCTGACTGGCAGCTTAGGGGCTACCCTTTTTAAGGGGCTCTGAACCTGGGAACTCCAATGAGTCTTGCAACTCATGAGGAATGACCTCATCGAAAGTAACAGAAACATCTGGTGGGGGGTGGCCAGCCCACCACAGGAGAGATGGCCGTGTCTCGATTCTGTTCTATATATGGTTCACTAAACAGGAACATAAAGGTTTCTAGCTTTTAGTTTTACAGGGTATACAAACAGGATGTGTAAATATCACATCTGGTGACTTGCTCCTTCTAAACATTTGTTTTTTGAGTAATGGATGATGGGGTTGCCTGCATAGCAACATTATAGACACAATTCTAGGCTAAAACAGCAAAGACTATTGATTAAAAAGTTTATGAATTCACAATTCTTAATACTAATTTTCTTCTAGTACATCAGAGGGACAGAAGGTGTGGAAGTTTGAGTCTTTTGTGAACCACAGAAAACTATATTTTTAAATTAATCCAGTCCTGTAGGTAGATTCAGTTAAGGGACTGTTAGATTGTGACTTACTGACAATGAGCTCAAACTATGTGTCCAAACACAGAATGCTCCATTCCAGCCCCTGCTCTTTTCACACCCCCACTGAACCACAGAACATTCTCTCCCTCAACAATAAGGCAGTCCTCAGAAAGTCACTCCCTACCCTGAGAACAGCAAGCATGGAACTTTTCCACTCCATATCTTCATGCCCCTCTCAAAGCCTGCCCAACTCTGCCAGTTCAAAAACTCCTTAGCGCAGCCAGAGGGGCTGAAGTCTCTCTTTAAACTCCCATCATCGATCTAATAAACTTCTCTACCTGAACTTTGGTCTGTCTCTGAGCCTCATTGAACCAGGACCTAACAGGGACTTTCCTTTTGATTAAATCACTTCATTAGGGTATGGACCAGGGTCGGTCTTATTCCTGTTACTGTACCTCCATATTTCTGGTTGTATTAGTCAGCTAAAGGGGTGCTGATGCAAAATACCAGAAATCAGTTGGTTTTTATAAAGGGTATTTATTTTGGGTAGAAGTCCACATTTACCAGCTCATAAAGCATAAGTTTCTTCCCTCACCAGAGTCCATTGCCACTTGTTGGAGCAAGACAGCTGCCGACATTTGCCAGGGTTCAGACTTCTTTGGCTCCTCACTTCTCAGGGCTATGTTTCCTTCTGGGCTTAGCTCATCTGTTTCCTCCACAAGGTCAGCTGTAGACTATCAGGTGAATGGCTTGTCTGTATCCCGGAGTCTTCTCTCCTTCCTCAAGACCAGCTCTCTTACTTCCTGGGGCTCTACCTCAAGACTCCAAGATCAAAACTTCTACTCAAAACTGCTCCAACACTGTCCTTTGCCATGCCTTTTATCTTTGATTCCCCACCCACCAAGGGGTGGGGCCCAACTCCCTACTGATGTGGACCAATCAAAGCCCCAATTATAACTTAATCATGCCCAGATGAACAGGTCAGTTTATAAGCATAATCCAATATCTATTTTTGGAATTCATAACTTAATCAAACTTCCAAACTGCTACACTGGCTGTCCAGCATCCTGAAACAGATCCCCATTTCCTTTTAGGAATCCTCCTGCCACATTATGCAGAGTCTAAATGGACTGGTTAATATCTTATGCCCAATTTCCCTCAAATTAAGGGTACATGCAAAGGACTACAGGTAGATACACACTCCCCATGTAAAGTATCAGAAATTAGAGACACAAGGAAACAACAACTCAACCAAATCATTCTGGCAGTAGCTACAGCATCTCTACTGTCAGTGACACAGATGTCAGTGTTGCAAACAGGGTGTTTATATTCAGCTTAAGCAGTAAGACTGTCTTCATGGAAGCATTTTTGTGACATCATTTTTTCATTGTTCTTGGCTGTTTAACTCTGCTGCCCCCCCACCTTTTTCAGGTCTACCCACAGTGTCTCAGAGTCACAATATTCTTTTACTAAACTCATCTCTGCCTAAAGGAGCTCCATATTACATTTCAGTTGCTTGAAACTGAAAAACACAACATGTAAATTTAGTAAATCCAAGCAGAACTTCCTGATTTTACAAATGAATTTCTGTGTCCTTCTACTTCTATGTATTTCTTCTTGACCTTATTTTTCCTGTTAGTTCTCTTGTTTCTAACAGTTTTATATATTTCAGATAGTACTGCATTCTGTAGCACACATAGCAAATATTTTCTCCAGGTCTGTCAATATTATAACTTGGTACGTTTTCCTAATGAAAATCTGAAATTCTGTAAAATATGTACATACACGTGGATTGAAGATAATCATAATGTCCAAATTTCTTTTCTCCTTCTATGTGAATTTTTTCATATTCCTTTTTAACCTTGCCATCTTTTTCTACTAGTTAATTTTTAAACATTAAAAAAAAAAACTTTCTTAGAATCAAACCATTATTGGAACAGTCTGTGTTTTCCCTCCTCTTACACTGACAAATACAGATATCACTCCAGCTTTGTGCAGACACAATGGATTGTTGAAAGGGTCTTGTATTACATGGGTATTTTAGAAATAGTTTTCTCATATATCTGTGAATTTAGCCTCATAATAGTTTTGTGATATAGGCAAATATGGCATTAATATATTGATTTTTGCAGATAATATTGGAAACTGAGCAGCGAAAATAACCTTAAACTTCATGAGGTGTGGACACAAATATCATGATTTTAGGTTTTCAGAATGTTATTCTTTCTGTTAAATTATTTTAAAGACAAGAATTAAATGGGCTTTTTATCAAATATTAAAATTGATTTAAAATCCATCACAGAGCATGATTATTTTGGTGATTTTACAAATCATTTCTTTTGCTGTAAATTTTACAAACACTTTCTAAAAATTAAAGGATGCTGAAAACTAAATTTGACTTCCATTTTTATAGGGTTTCCATTTTTTTCTGAAAAAGAACTTAAAAACATTATTGCTAGAACAGATCATTTGTTTATACTATAAAAAATTGGTGGAGCAAGTTATTATATAACTTACATGTGGAATGTTGTATTTATCTGTCCAAATCATTAGGAAAATGTTCAAAGGTAAAAACAAAATAATATAAAATATAACATGGTTGTGATCCTTAAACTATTTTGTAGACCATAGTTTAGTCTAAGCTAAAATGTTTTTTGCTCTCATAATAATCATCCTCCCCTCAAATTTCTTTCAACAAAAAATACATGAAACTGTACAATAGCAAAGAACAAAGAGAACAAACTATTTTCAAGAACAGAAAATCTCTAGTGCAAAAAGATATATTAAAGATTAGATTTCTTTGGGGAGTTAATCAATTAGCATGTAATTCATTGTGAAGATTTCTCCTTCCTATTATGAGGAGAGTCTGCTTTATTTAAGGTTTCCATTCCATTTTCAGTTCCTTTTCTAGAAGACCTATATTAACTCATTGCCTGTTTGTTCTTCACACGTGGGACATTAAAAGTAGACTCTTCCAGCCACTTCTGAAGCTGAATAGTGTAACTAGATGACAAAACAGCAATTTTAGCAGCCAACACATCTAAGTGTGCAGTAATAACATACTGCTTCTGAGTCTCTGTCCATCGAGGGGTACTTGCCACCCCATGGCTGCTCCTCACATACTCCTCACAGTATGGCCAGAGCAGCTCTGAAGGCTTCCCTTAGTATCCCAAAGCCAGTCCCCAGCCACTGCAGCCACCCAGGAAAAATCAAAGGAGAGGGCCAAGAGTAAAGAGTATGTGCATTTCTTACAAAGTCATTCTCCTATGTATTCACAGTGTAAACATTATAATCAGGGAATTAACAATGCTTTACTATCATCTATTCATAAGACTCTAATTAAATTTCTCCATTTTTTCCAATTATGCCCTTTAAAGCAAAAGTATACAATTCCCAATCTAGTGGTACATTTAGTTGTATGGCCTGTTTAATCTCTTTCTATCTGGAAGAGTTGGACTGTCTTTCCATGACTGTATAAACAATGAAACTTGGGAGGTTTATTGGCAGAATGGATTGCAAATGCTATTCGGTTTGGGTTTTGTGATGGTTAGGCCAATGTGTCAACTGGGCCAAATAATGGTGCCCAGTTGTTTGGTCAAGCATGGGCTAATTGCAATTTCATGCACTATAATCAACAGTGAATTGATTGCATCTATTGCTGATTACATATACTATCAATTGAGGAGATTGCTTTCAGCCATGCGTCATGTTTCATCCAATCAGCTGAAGGCCTTCAAAAGAGAAATCAGAAAGAGAATTCCCATCTCTACTTCAGACATCCACCTTCTCCCAGAAACTCATTGAAGACCTTCACAGGGGTCCCTGGCTTACAGCCAGGAATTTAGACTTGTCCATCTACATGGTTCCATAAGGCAATTTTACAAAATCTCATACTATTTACAGATAACTCCTGCAAGTTCTGTTTCCCTAGAGAACCCCAGCTAATACAGGTATGTCTGATGCTTTGAAGTTTTGTTTCTGTGACAGGAATATCACAGATATTTTGCTATCATCTCATCACCCCCTAACTGATAGTGCCCATGTTTGATTTGTTCCATTGTATAGCCCTGTGGTATCTCACAGAATCCTCCATTGTTAAGTAGTCTTTTTCCTTTGTAATTAATAATTATTTTGTGGAAAAGTGTACTCTGAGACTATGTAAATAACCTAAGCCTCATCAAACTTTCTAATTATTCTTCTATTCTAGCAGATTCCTATCATGTTAAAAAGATGTAGTCTCTGATTATCATAATTTATTTTCTTGATTACATCCGCTACTGGGATCAGTTTTAAGCTTGCTTTCATGTCTTTTTCATATGCCTTCATTATTTTTTGAACATCACCTAGCTTTTTGGCACAGCCATCATTTCAGGCTCGTGTTGTGCTTTAACAGCCCTGAAAATAACAATTTATGAATCTGTTTCTTATAGTGGAGAGTGATAATTAGCAAACCAGATCTTGGTGTGAGAATTGCTTTTTGCTACTGGAGTGTTGCCATTTCTTGGGTCTGTTAGTGAACAGAACTAGGAGATGTATGTATGTTTATTTGTATGTATATTTGTAGGAATGTATATGTCTATCTCTCACTATATATGTGTGTGTATATGTTTATATGTACATACATACTTTAGCATCTCTATGATTTTTTTGCTTCTTTCCTGCCTTCCTTTCTTCCTTTCCATCATCTATGCAATACCATGACTTCACACCAATATCTCCAATCCCAATATACTAACACAAAGTTCATTATAATTTCCTCGTTTCTTCTTTCTTCCCTTCCCATATTTGCTATTTCTCTCCCAACAGAGCAAAATGAGGTTCCCATTATCATTAATATGTATATGTAAGTGTGTTTGTGTGTATACACACACATATGTATATTCAATTTCTTTGTATGGAACAGACCACCACTCTGTTGTCATCCCACTCCCCTAAGCAGATATCTTTCTCACCATCCCATGTATGGATGTCTGTCTAACCCCATCAAGTTGGCTCCCTTTCCTGGGCCTTTCCCAGATCACATTCTCAGGCCTGCACCATATCACATCACACCCTGCCTCCACCACATGGACGTCTTTCTCATCTTTTGGGGTTGTCATATTCCATTCTAGGACTCTGTGACTCCTCCTACGCCCCAACATGTGAAAGACAAACTTGCTAAGGCATACTCAATGGTTATTGGACCAAGGTTTTCACAAAAGGCAGGAAAGAGAAGATAGAGAGGGAAAAGAAAAGGAAGAGGAAAGAAAAATTATAAAATTACAAGTAAAACCTTGACAGTTCTGTGAATAAAACTCTGGTAATCATTTATTTTATTTGTTTCAGTTTTATCTCCAGAATCTCTGTGCCTTAGAAGGTTAAGTGAATTGTGCTTTAGAACACCCTATTTTTGAGATCACAATAAGAAAAGATCTAATTATAAAAACTGTACTTAAGGAGAGTCTCTATAATTTGACTCATCAGTGAAACCCTCTGTAGAACAGAAACACAAGAATTATAGCTGTAGTAATAAAGCAATTGGTAATTTTGTCAAAAAAAATAATATCTGGGTATAAGTTTGACTCTAACATATTTCACGGAACAGCTATATGGTTAATTGAGAGTCATAACAACAAAATAAAATATCTAGGTTAGGATAATAAGCATGTTGCTGCTTAATAAAATTGATTAAAGAGTGGATATAATTGTTACATCTATTAGAGAAACCTTTGCTGAATAAAATAGAGAAGTTAAAGCTCCAAACATATGGTATTCTAATGTTAAAGTTCTGACCAAGGAGTGCCAAGTGAAAGAGGGCTGTCAATTAAAAAACCGAGGCTCAACCAGACATTTTAATTCATTTCAGACTTCCATATCTTTCATATTCTTCTATTTCTGATGTTTATTTTCTTTTACATGAACACATGTTTTAGTTGGTCTTTCAGGAGGCAGACGTTGAGAAGGAGTTAGCAGTACCAGCAAGTTAGTGGGGAATAACTCCAGTGCAAGCTAAAAGGGAGATGAAGCACAATTGGTTAACATTACATATTCCACCCACTCTACGAGCTGTGAACAGGAAAAGAAAGTGAATAAGGATTGGGCAGGGAGAGTTTCAGGCCATGATACAGATTTGTCAAAGCCTCAGATAACCCAACAGGGAGCTGTGGATCAGAGATGGCCTGGGATTGCATTACCCTACTACCCACATCATGCACAAGTTAGTGGCTGGAGGCTGTCCAGGAAGAGGGTTTTCAGTCCATAAATGGAAACTTTTGCTGGAGGTGTTTCAGCTGGTCCAACAACTGCACTCATTGAACTTGGAGGTGAGCATTTTCTTGAAGGGAGATTGAAGTGGTGTACCACCATGGCTTATGGCAGAATAATTTTATTTGAACAAAAACTCTAAAAAATCAATTTATCAATGCAATAATTTATTCCTCTAATTTATTCAGTTCCTGACAAATGTCAGACATCCTAGATAATATAATGAATATAAACTATGTATTTCCCTTAAGGAATTCAAAATCTGAATGTAGGGGTAAAAAACAGAAAAAAAGTCAATTAGAATTGAATGAGACAGTTGTCATAATAAGGTTAGGCATGGAATATTCTGTAAGATCAAGTTTATAGCACCTAATCTATTCTTCAGAGACTCCTAAGGGCTATCTAGAGTAAGGAAAGATAGCTCAAAGTCTAAAGCAAGTAGGAAATATTAAGTAAAAGAAAATATAGGCTGGAAGAGTATGTACCAAAGCCTATGTTCTGGAAAAAAATATGGTTTTTGTACTTGGTTTGTAACAGTTAGATCTAAAATCAGGCTGGAACCACATATCTACTTCCTCCCCACCCCAAATCACTACAAAATAACTGGAATATATACATTTCAAAAATTAAATTGATAGTAGTTTAAAAATGAGAAAATATGGTGTTCAGGCAACCAGAAATTATAAGAAAATCTTGAAAATAAAAAGTAAATGAAAAAAGATTAACAAAGGTATTGGGAAACTAAAGCCCAACTTGCACTAGTGAAAATTCCAATGGAAAAATGGCAAAGACAGAGAACCTACTATCTCAGAGTAATGTAAATCAAAAGTAATAGGTGATCCCTGGTACAAAAATCAGGGGAATTAGCTAAAGGGCAAGCTGAGCCCCTACCTAGTCTCAGCATACACAAAGGTTTGGGCTGAATAGCAGATGATGAATGCACATTAAAAGAACTAACTATATAAGGAGGGCTTTTAGTGGGAAATTATGGGTCAAAAAGAATAAAAAATAATGATATATGTCCACTTTACTCTCAGCCTTTCAACTGCCCCAAAACATCAAGCATCCTTATATAGATAACACTTTAAAAAATGTCCTCATTGAATATAGAGTTACTCTCTCTGGCATAACTGAATATATTAGTGCTCACTGTCTAACAATGGCTCATGCTAACATTTTATTTTTAATGGTCTTCAGATTCATGTTCATAATCTCTGAGAGATGTTTATCCACTCCTCATGAATTTCTGTCAAAATTCAATATTGATAAACTATAACTTGTGAAACATTTGCAAAGCTTACTACTAGAAACACACTCTACATAAAAATGTTGGAGGTGAGTGAGAAAGAAAATAAAATAATTAAAACAAATAATATTTATATGATAAAGCAATGAAAAGGCATGGGTATAATTTTGCAATTGTTTATGAGGCTATATGCAATGTTTATGGATTCTGTCCTACATGAGAATATCTGATTTTCCCTTTGTATTTTACTTCCCCTGCTCAGTCATTTCTTTCTTTGTCTAGATTTCTTCACTATATAAGGACATCAGCCATATGGATTAAGGTCCAACCTGATAGCATTTGGGTTCATCTAAATATATTTTTGAAGAAACAATAAAAAATGTGTCCATACCTTAACTAATAATAACTTCAAAGGTTCCATCTACAAATGGGTTCACACCCACAAGACCAAAGTTTAAAACTAGAACAAGTCTTTTTTGGAGGACCTTCTGGAAATGGAAAAGTCATACTCTTCTCAAATGAAAAATAGTTTCACCCCATCCTAATACCCCAAATTCTTAAGTGATTGCAAAACCAGGTATAAGTCCAAAGTCTCATCAAAATCAATTATGGCTTTGGTTCATCTTGGGACAAATTCCTCTCAATCTGTGAACCCATAACACTAAGAAAACAAGTTAACTGCTTCCAAAATACAATGGTGGGACAGCCATAGGATAGATATTCCCATTCCAGAAGGGAGCAATTGGAAGGAAAAAGGGGTGATGGGTCTTAAGCAGGTTCAAAACCATTAAATTCGAAGGTCTGAGAGTCATCTGTGGATTTATGCTTTGTTCTCTGTGCCTGCTGGAGTGGCAACTCCACACTTTCCAAGCACTTGCATAGCAGCCATGCTCTCCCTAAACACCATGGCACAGGCCCCATTATATCTGAGCATCTCTGTGGTAGTCAGGTTCTTCCAGAATGCTGGGGCACAGGCCACACTCCAAACACTGGGAAAGGCACACTGTCCTGAATGTTGGGGCAGAAGGTCCACCCTTCCCCCCCAAAAAATAACTGAGATGGAAGGTCTGCACCTACAAATGCTGGGGTTAATGCCCACCCTGCACAAACACCATTGTGGGCCTACTCTTTCCAAATGCTCTATCCAAAGTCCAAGGCAGAAGCACTGCTGTACCCAAAGGCATGGGTGAAAGCCCCTTTCTCTTGACCCAAGGACACTTTTCTGCCGAGACCTCTGCTTCCATGGTTCTGTCTTTGAAGTAATTTTTCTTTCATTTGTCCCATCTCTGTCCCTTTAAGTTCAGGATCTCAGTACTTCTTTTCATGCAAAATTGTCAGAACCTTTTTGTTTTTCCATGAAATTTATGGGGGTCTATTACCAATCTTTAAGGAAGGTGTGGCCACAAATTAGGTATGCAGATACGGTAGAGCCTGCTTCCCCATGTTCAGAGAGCATAGCCACTGCTCATTGCTTGGAAAGGGTGGAGCTGCCATTCCAGCAGACACAGAGTTAAAAGCATTAACATACAAATTACTCTCAGACTTTAGAGTCTAAGGAAACTTACACTGCTGAGTTTTGGACTTATTCAGGGTCTTTAACCCCTTGTTTCTTTCCAACTTCTCCCTTTTAGAACAGGAATATCTACCTATAACTGTACCACCATTGTATTTTGGAAGCAGATAACTTGTCTAAGATTCATAGGTCCACAGATGGGGAGGGATTTTGCTCCTGGATGGACCACTCCCATAATTAATATGATGAGACTTTGGACTTAGAGTTGTTACTTAAATTACTTAAGGCTTTTGGGATAATAGAATGGGGTGAATGTATTTTGAATATTGGAATAAAATGAGTTTTTTTTTTCTTGTGTTCCAGAAAGCTGTTGGGGATTGAATTGTATCCCCAACGAAACACATGCTCAAGTCCTAATCCTGTGTCTTGTGAGTGTAAACCCATTTACAAATAGGACCTTTGAAGATGGTAATATTAGTTAAGATGTGGCCAAATTAATGAGAGCAGGCCTTACAATATGGCTGAAATCCTTATAAGCAAAGGAAATTGGACACTAAAGTAGAAGCCAGAAGTCAGTGGAAGTAAGAGCATCAGATACAGACAAGGATTGCCATGTGACAGAGGATTTTCAGAATGATACAGATTCTGGGAAAACAAAGTTCTGCCAATACCTTGATGTTGGACATGGAGCCTCCCAAACTGTGTAATAATAGATCCCCAATTTTTAGAACAACCATTGTGTGGTATTTGATTGAGCAATCTTGGTAAACTAAGGAGATGGACATTATAAAAGTTGCTATATATGCAGAAATTGGAAAATTACAAATGACTTACCATATGGTGAATTTGGGGGAAAAATCTTAATACTCATTAAATCTCATATGCTAATAACATTCTTCATATCCAGGAAATATTTCAAGCCCTGGACTAGGATTCAAAAATTCCTCAAAAAGTAGGCATATCATTTTATTTATTTGAAATTTCCTCTGGTAATGGTCAGAAAACCCCTTGAGAAAGTTAATTTAAAAGATTTCAGGATTCATTTCAATATTTTTAAGGGTTTTTTTTTCCTCAAGAATAACCAGCATCCTCTTCAGTTTATGCAGATATAGATCTATGAACTCATTCAAACCTGGAATTAATTTTGAGATCATGACATTTTAATTATTGTATACTGTTATGCCACAGTTAACCAGACTCAACAAATTTCCCTTATATTGTTTAAATAGAGCCTCAGTATTTTGACCATATATTTCATCCTTCAGAACCAATTGATCAAATATTACAGGCTGTCAAGGACTTTGGTTTCAAAGGAGATTCTACTGTGGCTAGCAAAGAAGAAAAAAAAGGGATTTATTTAAAAAGATATCAGAAAGCTTGGAATAGATGAAGAAAATGACTCCAGGCTATTCTTTCAGGAAAAATGCCCCCCCAAAAGAGCATACTTTTTCACTCAGAATAACTCAATTTAAAATCATAGTTATGCATTTGATTGGCAGAGCCAGGAATCAGAATCCAAGAAGAAGCCTGAGAATTTGACTTCTGACTTTTATGCTGGAATGAAGGACTCTTATTTTTGTCTCCTAAATGAAGCAGAGACTATTAGTGTTAAAGAGATTATGAGTAGTCATAGTTATATTGGGGTAGTCTTTTCCCCAATGATGATATTGATTCCTCCACACTTAAATTTGGAAGTAAAGAAGATAACAACAAGGGTTTTCCCAGCAAACATAATGCAGCTATTCTTTGGCACATTAGTGAAAAGATTATTCCTATCCCTTTCAGGGTAAAACACAAGGTCAAATCAATTTCTCCCTTAGTTCTGTTTGATAATATTTTAATATTTCATCACCTATAGAATAAATTGTAAATTTAATCACCAAGAATTTATGATCTATAAAATAATTGGGGAATGAAGGATTCAGAGTAATAAGATAGTTAAAAATAAATAAATATTTGAAGGAAAGAAAAAGTGTCAGTTATTAGTTGTGCAACTGGCCATGAAAGTACATTTGGTATAAATACTTCCTCCATTTTACATCCTATGTATCCTATGTCTGTATTTAGTATCTCATTTGATTTTAGTTTTTCATATTGGATACAACTAACCATTCATTTTTCAGGGCTCCAAGTCCTAATTGGTCCTATCTATATGGCATTTACTAGTTTTCCTTTTATCCTTGCCATTGTACGTGGAAGTGCTAGGTGCCTTCATATAGGAACTGCTGGATTCCATATATACTTTTCCCTACTCCAATTATCTAGAAGAAACTGTATATCCATTTTAAAATAAAAGTCAATCAACC
Organism: Cabassous unicinctus; assembly: GCA_029593785.1. Lineage (NCBI taxonomy): Eukaryota > Metazoa > Chordata > Mammalia > Cingulata > Chlamyphoridae > Cabassous > Cabassous unicinctus. The sequence continues at coordinate 37,520 of JAQZBX010004267.1, read as the reverse complement.
CAGCAATCACCCTGTGATGATTAATTGTATCTAGTTGTTAGGTTAGTATACAGTTGTTTGGTTAAATACTGATATAATTGTTACTATGGATGTATTTCATAGATGGTATTAGCATCTAGCATCAGTTGACCTTAAGTAAAGTATATGACTCTCCATAATGTGGGTGGGCCTCATTAAATCATTTGGAGGTATTAACAGATAGAACTGAAGTTTCCAGAGATCAGAAGTTTTGCTTCAATACTATACTGTATACTCCTTCCTGAGTTTCCACCCTAAGAAATACAGACTCAAGAATTCAACACCATTCTTTCCATGATTTCTAGCATTTGCATTTCTCTACAAATTCAGACTTGCCAGCTCACACAATCATGTGAGCCAATTCTTTATAATAAACTACACACATGCACAGTTGGTTCTGTTTCTCTTGAAAACACTTAATTAGACACCCCCTTTGCTAACTACTTTTCTACTTGTTATCCAATGATGTGATTACTCTCAAAAGGGCTATATGGCAGTCTCAGCATCCACTCCAAATACATGTCTTTCAGGTACCCTATTAAAAGAATTTTTTCCAGTAATCTTGAATTATGAATAAATTTGGTGTAGAATGCAATAATTGAATGGACAAGCAAAAATATATGAAGAATATAGATACCTAATGTATTTTTTAAAATTTTTTATCAGCCCTGGACTAGTTACTTCCAGACTTTTTCCATAGAAAGGATCAACCCACAATGAGTATAAGTGACTGTTATTCTGCATGTTCTCCATATATCATAAATATAATACTAATCTGTAAGTATATTAATACATCTAAACCAGCAAAACCTTTTCAAAGAAGAGAAGCAAAAAATTTCTAAGAAGGTCATTAAATATAAAAGTGAGAGGTACCATTCTCCATCACTGCTGGTTCTGAATAGTCTGAGCATGGGAGAAACAATACCGCATATTGATTTCTGTTTCACTGCTCTTATTGCCTTCTTTAAGATATCATTCCCATGGGCCATTTACTTTTTCCTATAAGTTGGTGCTACTGTTGATATTTCCCAAGGCTTTCCTTCAGAATATAAGATTACATATTTCTGGGATGCTGGGTATATGACAAGGGCAATGAAATGATGAGTGTTTGTCAACTGCCTCACAGTTTTTGTATAAAATAAATTGTTTGTCAAAAGCACTATGAGATGGAAGACTATGATTGTTACTAAGGTTTTAGCAAAATCATGGAGGATGGGTAGTAAAGGCAGAAACAGGTCAAGAGAAAGGAAGTAAAATCCTTATTGTGATTAATTTTTTATTTCAGCCAGGACAAATCAATTCATGAATATAAAGTAAAGAATATAAACATAATCAATTAGCAATAAGTGACGGCTGGTCCTTCCAAAGTCATGTTAGCATTGTTCTTCAGTCTTGATTACAGGTCTATTGGATTCCAAGCTGTGGTAATGGAAAGATTAGTCTAAGTGAGGCTAAGTAGAAGTGGATAAATTATTATATAACTTCCATTCTTATTAGCATAGCAGATTTGATTATGATCTAATTAAAAAACAACAAGGAAGCAAGAGAAGAAGACTGATTGGTTTTCATAAGTGGATCATCTTGTCTACCTGATTATTTAAGTCCCTTAGGCAGTAGACACTTTTGATAGGTATTTGCAATGATACAAATTCTCTCACATTATAAGATTATTCTGAGATATCTAACCATATGCAGCTCCCCAAAACATATGTAAAACCAGTCCTCTTACTTTTCCCATCCAGGTCTCTATCTTGCCATTCCTTTAATTAGTATCTGTGAATTGGAATATTTTTTTGCTCATCTTTTCTTATAGATTAAATAAACCCTGAGATATACTACTTGAATTTGTAACTACTAATAGGATTTCCCTTTCTCATTTTAATTCAAAGCTACATCTTTGTTAGTTTGGGAGGCTGAAGCTGTCCACATCAACCTGATGGCAGCATATCCTGCACATATATATGTAAAACAGACTTTACTTTGTATTCTCGATTGATATCCTGTTGTTTTAGTTTGTCAAAGATCTGTGATGCAAATTACCAGAAATCGGTTGGCTTTTATAAAGTGGATTTATTTGGGGTAAAACTTATATTTCCAAGGCTGTGAAATAGCCAAACCAAGGCACCAGCAAAGATGCTTTCTCACCAAAGTAGGCTGCCATGTGGCAAAGATGGCTGTGGATCTTGTCTACAGTCTCTGCCTTCCCCTTCACAATCTTCCACAGGGGTTCTTAACTGGGGGTCCATGAACTTGAATTGAAATAAAAAAAGAAAAACATTATTCTTGTGGGGATGTGTTGGTGAGGGTGTGATATATTTATTTAATAATATGCTGTACAGTGTGGACTTAGTAAGGGGTCTGTGGTTTTCACCTGAATGGCAAAGCAGTCCATGGAACAAAAAAAGTTAAGAACCCTGATCTACCATCTCTCAGAGTCCAGCTTCTAGAGTTCAACTGCCAGCTATTAAGCATAGGGCCTGTCTCTTCTTGAGGTGCTCCATGGGCTCAGCCTCTTGGGAGCTTAATGCTTAAGCAATCATCTAGTCCTCTCTCACATGGCAGGGTCAAATATGGCAGCTTCCTCTTTCTCTTTCTGTGTGTTTCTCTCTCTCTCTGTGCCTCCATTTTTATCAGATGCAACAAGAGGGTGGAGGCTGAACCCCAGCCACAACTCCTCACTGATGTAATCCAATCACAAGCACCAAGGGATCTTATCAACTGTAATTCTATAATCCAATCAGAGACCCCACAATTGAATTTAATGCACTCAAAAGGTATCACAGGAATAGATTAGTTAAAAAACATAATCTTTCTCTTTTGGGGCTTCATAAAATAATCTCAAAATGCCACACCTGTCAACAAGTCTTCACAATCCACCATGAAATCTTTGCTATGGGATTGGGAAAGAGATGGCAGCAAAACGGTAAGCGCACTGGAAGTGTCGGCCATCTGTTTTTGAAATTTAGTTAGGTGTTTAGGATATTCTTGAGCTGATCACATATGTTCTTCCATCAACTCATGAGAAAGTTCTATCGGGTAAACTATATTTTACTGATCAGTGGTCTAAGAACACATGTTCATGATAAGAAGTTTATGACTCATAGTCATTTAATGCCCCATGGTTAGTAATTTAGTCTCAATGTTGGCTCAGTAGCAAGCCAAGAGCAGTTTCTCAGAGAACATTTCCTTGCCAAAGTGGACAAGAAAGCATGCTTTTGGTCCAAGGTGCTTGAGGAATCTATAATACTTATCTGCTTGGACTTTTCCACAGGATTCATTATCATCCTAATCTGAAACAGTTATTTCAATCATATCGCATTGAAATACAAATGTGCCAGTATTTTTGCCTTTGTTTTATTTTGGTTTTACTTTCTCAGTTCTGTAGTCACAAACATAATAAATTATATTAGCATACTCCCACAAGCTTCTTGGGTTTTAGTCTCTTCTTTAAGTTGATATGTTGGAACTTACTTTGTTTCTGTAAGCTGTAGCATTTTAATACCTCTAGTCTTCTCCTTTGTATCTTACAAGTGGCCATTTATCACCCCCAATTTTTCCTTCAATGGAAACTTTCATTTCTTGTGACTTAAGCAATTACAAGAAATATAACATCTTTGTAATCTAGAAGAGAAGACACAGTAAGAATATGAAATACGAAATAGTTAAATATTGGGTTAGATAGATCTCAAAAGACATACAAGTCTCCTGCTTATTTATATACAAATACTTAACCACATCCCACAATGTCCTGTCTATCTCTGGAAATTAACTATATTGTACCATTTGATTATCCTCTTGACACACAGGCCTTAAGAAAGTTTATGGAACCAGTCAAATTCTCTATTACCTCTGGATTTTTGGATTGCTTTTATAATGCCTACAAATATCTTATGCAGGCCCCTTAATTGGCTTGATCCTTTCCATTATTTAGGCAAAACCTAACACATATTTCCAAACACCACCCACTTAGAGAGCTCTAATATAATTCCAGTTATTCTCCATTATAGCATCATACGTTATTCCTAGCACATGAGAAGTAATAACTTTATAAATTAAAAGTTGTATTTACTTGTCTATTTTCCAATATACTGTAATATACATCAAGTAAGAGACTTTCTACCTTATTCTCCATTGTGTTCCAATCTAGTCTTGCTGCTGGCATATGATGAGCATTCAATATGTGTATCCTGTGCTACCAAATAAAGGGATTTTTTCCATGATCATCATGACCACCATAATCTCCATTGCCACCTCCACAAACTATCATCAAAGCATCATTTTCTAAGTTCTGTTTGTTGAAGATCTTTGAGGTATCTGGCTCCAAATGAGCTACTTTTCCTATGTATTTTAATTCTATTCTTCAAACACCTAAGTAGATGTTATTATTACCCCTCATATTGAGACAAAGAGACTGAGGTTAAGATAATTTAAGTAACTTAAACATATTAACAGGAAGAGCCAAATGAAAGGATTTTATTTTAAATTGTGAGCAATAAAAAGCATTGAGGAATTTTAATATTCATATATATTTAGGAGGATCATTTCAGCAAATGTATGAAAGGTGGATGTGAAGGAAGATATTAAGGACAGGCTCACCAAATGGAAAAAAAAAAGTTATCCAAGTGAGAAAAAATAAGACATTAACTAAAGAAGTTATTGCCATAAGAGAAATTGGGGTAGATTAGAACAATTTTAAATATAAATTGTCTTTATAATTCTAAGGAAGAAAGATATGCCATTTATATATGCTCTTTCTAATGATAACTTTATTGTTTGGAAAAATGACATCTATTGTTTTACAGAAATTGAAATAATTTTAAGGTAATTACATTGTTATACATTTTTCCCATAACAATTAACAGTATTAGTAGGAATATATTTAAGACACTAATGCACTTGCTTTTGAGGGATCTTTATTTGTGTAATTTGTCCTTTAATCACCACGATTTCTATGAGTCTTCATTGTAATTTGTTTGGCGGGGTTAAAATGCCAATGTTCAATTAATTTTTAAGTGGTAGTTAATCAAAGCACCATGTTTTAATAGATAATGAAAGTATCTTATGAAAATAAAGTTTGATTACATACAAATGCCATAAAACATTGTAATACCTGTTTATCTATTTATCTAGCTATCTATATCTACCCATCTACCATCGCATCATCTATTTTCTAAATATAATTTGCATCAACCATTTTCAGAAACAGGTTAGAATGAACTTTGTCCATTTTGTATTCAGAACCTAGAAAAATAATTACCTAATATGAAAAATGGTATACTAAAAGGCTGATAAACTCACTTTTAAAGAACATTTACAGAATATAATGTATTCAATGAAGTGGAATTCTTGACTGCAATATTTCAAGGGCTAATGCATTTCTCCAGACTTTCATATATTTTTAATCATTGTGAAAGTTTAAAACTTTTCTGAGTCCCAGAAGAGAGCATGTTTTTGAGTTAATCAATTCATGTAGTTGTGGGACCCTTTGATTGGACTGAATTCAGTTGGGGGCCTGTGATTGGAGTCCTTCAGTGAGGCATGACCTAGGGTGGGCCTCGGCCCCCTTGCTGGAGTCATGTATAAATGGGAGAAACATGAAGAGACACACAAAGAAAGAGAGCTGCCATTTTACTCAGGCAGGAGAGAGAGGATTCCAGAATCATCTTCAGTTGCAGAAAGACAGAGAAACCCTGAGAGGCTGAGGGATTAGCTGGAGACTGGAATTAGCAGAGCAGTTGAAGCTGAATCAACAAAGCTCAGAGGAGAGGGGAGATGCAAGCCATATGTCTTATCATGGACAGCTGAGCTTGGAGAGAACGTGAGCCTGGAGGAGAAGGCAGAGATCGCCCACTATTTTGCCCTTGCCACTGGCAAGTATTGCCAGCAGCCAACCTTTGGTGAGGGAGCATCTCTGACATACCTTGTTTTGGACACTTTCACAGCCTCTGAACTGTAAGATTTTAACCTAATAAATTCCCATAATAAAAGTCAACCCACTTCTGGCATTTTGCATTGACAGACTTAGCAAACTAAGACCATCATTTTGTTAATTTTAGAATAGAATAGTGAGGTGTACACCTCCCTTTGCCCCTCTCTCCCTCATGTCCTTTCTTCTTCCTTTTCTTCCTCCCTTTGTTAATATGATATTGATATTTATTTAGAAAAAAAGAGGATGCAGAAATAAAATACACCAAAATTAATCAACTAAGCAAAACAAATGCATATTATCCACAATGAGAACATACTAAAATCACCACTGACATCTTGATGTATATCTGTCCACACATAATTTCACACATATGTTTTAAATTACTAATATTACCATATCATATTAAAATTGCATATTTCTCCTGAACATGCTTGTATCACTTAACAATATATTATGGACATCTTTTTATCATTCATGTATTAAATAAGTATATAGAGACCTTACTATGTATGTATCTGGAACTATTATAGGCAATTAGTATATATCCATGGATAAAATAGATAAATCTCTTCTTTTTTGGCAATTGCATAATAAATGGATAAATTATATGATGTTTTGTATAGTTAATAAAAATATATTTTAGTGGTTATGAATACATTGAAAATAAAACTGCACAGGATATCAGAGGTGTGGGGAAATTAAAATCTTAATATAGGACAATCAGAACAGACCTCATGGAGAGGGTAACTGTATTAGTCAGCCAAAGGGGTACTGATGCAAAGTACCAGAAATCTGTTGACTTTTATAAAGGGTATTTATTTGGTGTACAAGCTTACAGTTACAAGGCCCTAAAAAGTTCAATTCATGGTTGCTTTCTCACCAAACTCAGTTGCTATGTGTTGAAGCAAGATGGTTGCCTATTTCTGTGAGAGTTCAGCCCTCCTTGCTCTCAGCTACAGTCTGGCATAGATAGGGCTTGACTCTTTCTGGGCCTTCTCAGCTGCTCAACTGCTCTGATCTCTTCACAAGTTCAGCTGTAAACTATTAGGCAAATGGCTCATCTTTCTTCCCAGGACTTTAGCTGTTTGAGCCTTCTCCTTTTTGTCAAGTGGCAGGACTGAAATGACCGAGATTTCTCCTCTTCCATGTCTTTGTCTTCTTCTGTGTGTCTTCTTGAGTAAGTGCCCACTTCTATCAGCCCACCAAGGTATGTCAATTTAAAACCCTAATCTTAACAGATAATTTAATCAAAGACATCTCAGGTGAATGTAATACAATCAAACATCACACCCAGAGGAACAGACCAGTTTACAAACATAATTTTGGGGGAGTTTCACAAATAATCTAGAACTGCCACAGTGACTATCTTAGTTTTCCAGGCTGCTATGACAAATACCACACAGTGGGTTGTCTAAAACAACAAAACTGTATTAGCTCATGATTTTGGGGGCCAGAAGTTCCAAATTAAGTTTTGGCAAAGCTATGCATTCTCCCTAAAGTCTGTAGCCCTTGGGGTGCTGGCTTGCCACAGTCTGTGGGGTTCCCTGGCTTGTATGTCTGCCTCCCATCCAATCTCTCTACTTTTGTGGGTTCTTTACAAGATTCCATAGACTTGCTATTTCTGACTCCTCTTCATAAGGCCTCCAGTGATAAAGATTAAGGCCCAACATGATTCAGTTGGCCACACCTCAACAAATATCAAAAATCTTCAAAAGGTCCTAAATGCAAATGAGTTCAAATCCACAGGACCACTGATTATGATTAAGAGAATGGCTTTTTTTGGGGCACATAATTAAATCTACCACAGTGACATTGAAAGGAGAGCAAGTGAATTAGTCATGCAAGCATTTGGGGGAAGCACAATGTGACCATTATGAGAAACCATTGAGAAATCTCTTAGGTAGGGTGGCCCACAGTGTAGTCAGTTTGAATTCAAGGATTTGAGAATTGGCTCTGAAAAATAACTGAACATTAGTATTGTGGGAAAACACAACTTATTTATTGGAGGACATACTTGGATGGGTATAAATGAGAGAGGTAATCCTTCAGCAAGAAACTTTGAAGATGTCAGCTGCTCCAGGAAGCCACCAGAGAAGAAAGCAAGAAGGGGAAATTTCCCAAAGTCCTGGGGAAAAGGAGGAAGGAAAGGAGATTGCTCACATGTCTGGGAGATGGTACAGAGTCAGCAAAACAGGCAACCTCAAGACCAGAGAGTTCCAAGGTGCCAACGTGGGTTAGCCTTATACACACAGGGTCTTCTTATTTTATCAAATGAGAAAAAAATGTTGGGCTACTTTTGTGGGGCATGCAAAGCAGACTAACTCTAAGTGGCTAAAATTTCTTATTTTGCTGATTTTAAAATAATTGGACATGCAAGAATCTGAATTTGGTGCTGATGGGCTTTTCTAATGGTGCAGGCAGCTGTAAAGACTTAAATAAACAGGGCCCTACATGGAGGGCATATTTGCCTCATTTATAAAACACAGATATGGTACTTCTTCCCTTCCTATCTTCTTGCACTTTTCTTTCATCAAAGAATGAGAGACAAACATATTCCTGTTATCCTTGTACTTAGAATCTATAACAAGGGGAAACTATGAATTTTTATCTATGATTTGTAGCTTTTTGGCTCCATATCTTTTCAATCTCTGAAAAGATCTTCAATTATAAATGATGAGTCATACTTTTTATTCTTTTAATGACTCTAGAAGATTAAGTGATATGAAAGTAGAATAGAACTAAAATTCACTATTTAATAGAATTTTAAGTGAAAATGTAAATGTTTTCTCTTAGAAGTACTTTCTTAATTTGTTCTAATTAAAGAATGAAATTTTGTAAACAGTGCTAGAGAACTGGCAGGTGTGCTTTGTGTTCCTAACAAAAATGATCAAATCATATAATCAGATTTAGACATGCACTTAGGAGGTCATTTAGTCAAGGCCCTACCTGAATCCTTTCAATAAGTATGCAGATGTAGAGGTACCCAAGGCCCTATTTGAATACCTTTATTAAAAATGAAAAAGAAAAAGTAAATTTTTATACAACAGAAAGTTATGTCACTGTTATTTTCAACCATTTATGGGATAATAAGATCTATCTGTATTTTGAATTATAAACTTAAAACATGAAATCCTTGAAAAAATGTTTACTTTAAAGTTTCTGATTGTTTTCCCAATCTCCACAATACTTATACCAATTAACAACTGTAATTTGTGCTTCATGATTTGGACATCATGGTTTTTCCCAACTGCACACCATCTAACATAAACATCAGAAATTAATGAAATATGGATGGCATATTTCCCTAGTATACAATACTACATTTGTGCTGTTGTCATTGTTTGCTGTTGTCTTTTTTGCTTTTTGTTTTCAGTTTCAATATCTTTGGTTATTTCCATTGCTCTTTCTCTGAGTGGTGAGAGACACATCTCTTAAGATGTCATTTTACCTTAAAGTCACACCTCCAAACTCTTTTGTTAAGGAAAAAGCACACCCAAGAATTCATTGAAAATAAATTAACACAGCCATATGGTCTGTGCTTTTAAAATTATTGTTTCACCTAACTCAAATACTATCATTCAGGATACATAATTATAAACATTAGAACACTATTTTAGCTTGTATTAGCATATGTTAAGGTATTAAATAGCTCACAATTTCTCCAGGAAAACCAAAATCAGATCTATATGTTTGCAGATGGAGCAAAATCCAATTCACACCAGAGCCTTTGCAAGATGGATAGCACAAGTACCACAGCAGACAAGACACAAGAAGGGATGTGGCCCTACCACAAGTAACTCCTCTTCTCTTTACCAGGATATGGTATTTTCAAGTACTCTTGCTTCAAGTTACTCTCTATCCACTACAAAAATATCTAGATCCATCTGATTTGGATAGTCAAGATCATGTGCCAATTTCTACATTCTCTACACACACGAACAGCCGCAATGTGTGACTAATACCCATTATACTATTTAATAATCACTGACATTCCAATCTTATAAATAGAAGACTAAGTACCCTTTGATCATCCTGGTTCTGCTTGCCACAAAAATCTTTCCTTCTTGTACATGGTAGCCCTTATAATATTCCATTTCATCTAATTTATAGACCTTTACACTATATTGAATTACTTGGAAAAGAAGCAAGCAAAGAAGCTACTGTGATGGTTCATAAAAGGCTATACAAATGGCTTACTTTACTAAAATTAGTTATTAAATTTGTGATTGCATGGTTAAAGAAAGCTATTAGACAAAAATAAAGCCATTTAATGCAAATCCCAGTACATCTTTAGTGATAAATACATGAAAATAAAAGCAAGCCCAATAAAATAGCTATATTTAAGCTGCACAATTTTCTAGAAAATAATTTCCACTTGAATTTGAATGAGAATATTCAGTTTATTTGTCTTCCATTATATAATGAGCATTCTCATTACCTCTGTTTATTCTGATACCTCACTATTATGAATACCTGCAGTGCTTGTTTATAGATTTGAAACAAATTGACTTTAAGAGTTGGGAGGCCTTTTGGATAATTTATATTTCCATACTTCATTTAGCAATTAAGAGTGCTTAGATCCACAAACATGGTTGTGCTCTTTATTTGTAATAATAAACTTTATTTTTAGAGAAGTTTTAAATTACGGAAATGTTACATCAAAAGTATAGGGGATTGGGGATGCCCATCCTCCACTGGCTGCACAAGCAGCCTCAGCAGCTATTCCATGGCTGGAATTGGAAGCACCACTTCTCAAAAATGGGGGAGGAAGAGACAGTTGGGCACCAACTTGAGCTACTGATTAGTACATTCTGTGGCCTAAAGTATAAACTTAAGAACAGCTAAATTTTGAACATGTCCAAGTAGGAAAGAGGCCAGTAGCTGCCATTTTGACCCTACACCCAGCATGAAGGAAAGTAGGGCTGATTGAAAATCACAGTGATGGCAGGAACCAGCTTTTTTCCACCCAGATCAGATTGCAGCCCTAGCCTAGGCTTCAGCCCTAGCCTAAACTCTGGCAGGGAGGAAGCTGTCAGGACCTGCACCAGTGTCTCTGGGTAACTGTAGGGACATTCAGCTGGCACAGACTAAATAGTCAGAAGTCTGCCAGGGCAACTTGGGTAATTTTGGACCTGCATGAAATAGATTGCTGCCCACACCTGCAGCTTCATCCCCATCCCGGGCAGGGTAGAACGGGATGTGAAACTTCATCAGTCTCTCTGGGAAACTGCAATCTAGACCTGCAGAACATGGATTATTACACATGGCTGTGGCTTTGTCCCTATGCCTGGGAAAGGAGAAAGGTGGGAGAAACTTCAGTTAGTCACTTGGGCAATATGGGAAGCTTGAGGCTCCACAGCTTACAGCACCATCTATATCCTTGGCTCCTACTATACAACCAGCAAGGGAGAAAGGACAAGAAAGCTGTAAACTAAAGAGAGAAACTGCTCCTAGAATAAATACATTCTAGTAAGCCAGATGCCAAGACATCAACAAAAATTTACAACCCATACCAAGAAACGAGAAGATATGGCCCAGTAAAATGAGCAAGGTAAGCCTCCAAATGACATAAATGAGTTGAGACAACTAATCATAGGTGTTCAAACAAATATTAATAAATTCAATGAGATGGCTATAGACATGAAGGATATTAAGAAGATATTGGATGAGCACAAAGAAGAATTTGAAAGCATACATAGAAAAATAGTAGATCTTATGGGAATGAAAGGTGCAATAAATGACATAAAAAATACACTGGAATCATATAATAGCAGATTTGAGGAGGCAGAGAAAAGGATTGGTGAGCTTGAAGAAATGGCCTCTGAAAGTGAACATATGAAAGAACAGATAAAGAAAAGAATGGAAAATATTGAACAAGGTCTCCGGGAACTAAAAGACAGCAAGAGATGTGCAAACATAAGTGTCATGGGTGCTCCAGAAGGAGAAGAGAAGGGAAAAGAGGCAGAAGGTATATTTGAAGAAATAATGGCAGAAAATTTCCCAACCCAATTGAAAGACATAGATATCTGTGTCCAGAAGCACAACGTGCTCCCATCCAAGTAAATCTGAGTAGACTGGATCGGAGACACATACCAATCAGAATGACAAATGCCAAAGAAAAAGAGAGAATTCAGGAGCAGCAAGAGAAAAGCAATGCACAACATATAAGGGATACCCAATAATATTAAGGGCCATGGAGGGAAGAAGACAGTGATATGATATATTTAAGACACTGCAAGAGAAAAACTTCCAGCCAAGATTCTTATATCCAGCAAGATTGTCTTCCAAAAATGAGGGCAAGTTTAAAACAGTCACAGATAAACAGTAACTGAGATAGTTTATAACAAGGAGACTGGTTTTGCAGCAAATACCTAAAGGGTATACTACAGTCTGAAAAGAAAAGACAGGAGAGAAAAGCTTGGAAGAGAGTCCAGAAATTAAAATTATATCAGTAAAAGTAACTAAAAGTCTCAAAACAGTGGTAAAAATAAATATGACAGACAAAACCCAAAGGTCAAAATGGGTGAAATAAAAACTGCCTTAACAGTAATAACATTGAAAGCTAATGGATTGAACTCCCCAACTAAAAGATACAGACCAGTGGAATAGATAAGAAAGTGTGAGCCCTCCATATGCTGTCTTCAAGAGACTCACCTTAGACCCCAGGATGCCAGTGGATTGAGAGTGAGAGGCTAGAAAAAAGATATTCCAGACATGCAGTAACAACAAGAACAACAAAAAGCCAGAGTTGCTTTACTTATCAGATGAAATAGAATTTAAAAGACCCTAGTAATGCACAATCTGAGGAAGAAGTCAGGAAAATAATTCCATTAAAATTAGCCACTAAAACAATCAAATATTTAGGAATAAACTTGACCAAGGTTGTAAACCACATGTATTCATAATTCTACAATGCTTTCTTAAAAGAAATTTATAAAAGACCTAAATAATTGGAAGAATATTCCATGCTCATGTATTGGAAGACTAAATATCATTAAGATGTCAGTTCTACCCAAATTGATATATAGATTCAATACAACCCTGATAAAAATTCTACCAACATGTTTTAAATAAATGGAAAACACAATTATCAAATTTATTTGGAAGGGTAAGGGGTCCTGAATAGTCAAAAACATTTTAAAAAGGAAAAGCGAAGTTCGAGGATTCTCACTTCTGGACTTGAAATCATATTATCGAGTTACAGTGGTAAAAATAGCATGTTATTGGCATAAAGACACACACAAAGACCAATGGAACTGAACTGATAGTTGAGAAAGAGACCCTCACATCTATGGTTAAGTGATTTTTGTCAAGCCTGTCAAACCCATGCAGCTGAGGCAGAATAGTCCATTCAACAAATGGTGCTGGGAGACCTGTATATCCATAGCCAAAAGAAAGAGGACCCTTATCTCACACTTTATACAAAAACTAACTCAAAATGGATAAAATCCTAAATATAAAAGGATGAACCAGAAAGCATCTAGAATAACATGTAGGAAAACTTCTTCAAGACCTAGTGGTAGGTAGTGGATTCTTAAAGGAGATAAGAAGAGGTCTGAGATGGACTACTGATGCTTAATGTATGCAGAAGTTTTAGTTAACTTTATTGTAAAAGTGTGTAAATATCATGATAACACATTATAGAGAGTAACAGCTGGTTTTTAAATGGGAATGTGGCTGGAATGGCTAGTCTAGGGATGTAATTGTCAATTGAAAGAAAGCTAAGGAATAATGTAGGGACTGAATTACACAGTAAACCTAGGGGTGTATGAGAATTTTGGTTGATGGTACAGATGCAAGATTGCCCTTTGTGAGCTAAAGCAGATGTTTGTCACTACTGTAGGGTGGTGGGAATATGGAGAAGCATGGGAAAAATATAACTGTAGTGACCTATGGTCTGTGGTTAACATCAATACTGTAATATTCATGCATCTATGCCAAAGATGTACTGTGTGGATAATGGGGGAGAATGGAAACACTGTGCCAAATATATGCTATGGACCATGGTTAGTGGTAATAGTCTGATGATATTCTCATAATCTGTAACACATGTTCCACCACAGTGTGGTGTGTTGATGGAGAGTGTTGCATGGGAATTCTGCATATGTGCATGATTGTTCTATAAGTTCACAAGTTCTGTAAAAAAAATATATTTAAAAAAATAATAGTGTGGGTTGGGGGGAAAATACATCGAATGTAATATGTATTGGTTAGCAGTAATATTTTGAGAACAATGCATTGGTAAAAATGTTTCATCATTCATTAAAAAAGTTTCACAACAATGCAAGGTATTGTTGTTAGAGTGAGGTATGATAGCCCTGTATGATGTTATGCATGTTTGTTTTGTAAGTTCACAATTATTATGATATACTTATTGTTTATGCAAGTTTATGTATATGAGTGATACACTTCAATAAATTTTAAAAAAAATTAAAAACAGACAGTGTTGCTCAGTATGGGAGCCTTGTATGATGATATACATGTTTGTTTTGTAAGTTTGCAAATTTTACTATATGCTTACTGTTTATGTTTGTTCATGTATCAATGATAAACTTCAATTTTAAAAAAGTAAAAATAAAAAAGTATAAGGAATTGGGGGGCAATATGGTGGCACATTAAGGAGCTCCAAGAGTCAGATCATCCTACATGGTAGTTTGTAGTCACCCAGGCCTATCTAAAGCACCTGTTTGGGGGGCTCAGGAGGTAGAAGAACATCCTGCAACATCTTATTCAACAGTCTATTCAAGAAATGGTGCTGGGAGAACTTTATATCCATAGCCAAAAAGAAGAAAGAGGAACCCTATTTCACACCTTATGTAAAACTTAACTAAAAATGGATCAAAGACCTAACTATAAAATTTACAATCATAAAGCTCCCAGAAAAAATGTAGGGAAACATCTTCAAGATGTGGTGGTAATGCATTTATATGCTGAGTTTGGCTTAGAGAGATGCCACATTTGAGCAAAAGGAGGATCTTAGGCAGTAACTCTTAGGCACCCTACAACTCTAGGCTAAGTTTCAATTTCAAGCGCAAACATTGATAAGCATAGTTGTCAATATCAAGGGCCCACAGTGGACCATCCTCCTTCACTAGTCATTGCCCCTGTACTTGGGGGATTGTTGTTCACTGTATAAATGCATTACCTTCCCCCCAGCATAGGACATGTCTTCCAGGGGTGAGCCTCCCTGGCATCAAAGGATTGCTATCAAGTACCAACTAGCAATGCAACTGGAAAAAGACACCAAAAAGAGGGGGGGGGAAGGTAAAGACAAATGAATTTATATCGTTAAGAGACTTCAACAAGAGTCGGGAGGTCATTCCAGAGGTAACGCTTATGCATGTCTTAGCAGGATCTCATAGACTGCCAAAGTAGATACTACCCCAAATAGTGGGGCTCCTGAGGGCTCTGGAGACACCTAGGTCCTATGGTCAGGGCACATAGCTCCGGAGTTTGATGGCTTGCCAGTGGGCCTTACTTTGGAGTTTGTACTCCTGAGTGTGACAGAGTTGGACTCAGTTATGGCTTCCCTATATATGGCTTATCTGTCCCTTCTATTTGAACCTAAAGTTGGTGCATGATTTAGTAGGTGTATGTCCAAGAGACTTAAATCTTTAGGCTGTCCATGTGCCAGCTTGTCTAGGAAAACTATCAAGGAGGTGAGGATGGACAACCACCATACCAAGGAAAGAGAGAATCCACTGCTCCAAGCAAGAGAGTCCCATCCATTGGCTATAGGGAATCAAAGCCCTTTCTCAATTACAGGTAGTGTGGACATCACCATTCCAGAATCCTCAGGATCGGAGAATGAACTACGTACCAGAGTGGACTTAACTGGTATTCTACTATAGACTTGTTAAGATTCTAGCAATGGAAGAAATTACAACATTGATGTGGAGGCAGTGGCCACTTGAGGCTCTAAGGGCAAGGAGATGGAAAAACAGTTGTAATACAGGGGCATTTTCAGGATTTGGGGATTGTCCTGAATGACTATACCTGCAAGGACAGATACAGACTATTATATATCTTCCCATAACCGACTGAATTGTATGGGAGAGAGTGTAAACTACAGTGTAAACTATAATCCATGCTCAGTGGCAATGCCCCAAAATGCATTTATCAATTGCAATGAATGTACCACACTAGTGAAGGATGTTGTTTATGTGGGAAAATGTGGGAGGTATGGGAAGCAGGCCATATAAGAATCCCTATATAGTTTATGTAACATTTATGCAATCTAAGTATCTTTAAAAACATTAGATAATATTTTTTAAAAAACCAGCCTGGTGGTAGCTGGTGGATTCTTAAACCTTACACTGAAAGCACAAAAAATGAAATAAAACATGGATAAATGAGACTTCCTCAAATTTAAACACTTTTATTATTCGAAGGATTTCATCAAGAAAGTGAAAAGGCAGCCCATTCAAGGGGAGAAAATATTTGGAAACCCCATATCTGATAAGGGTTTGATTTCCATTCTATATAAGGAGGTCATACAACTCAATAATAAAGAAGCAAGGAATCCAATTAAAAATTGGGCAAAAGACTTAAATAGACATTTCTTCAAATGGGAAATACAAATGGCCAAAAAGCACATGAAAAAATGTTCAATATTACTAGCTGTTAGGGAACTGAAAATCAAAATGACAATGAGATATCATCTCACATACAATGGCCATTAATTAAAAATCAGAAAACAGGGGAGAGGATGTAGATCAAGCAGATGGGCATCCGCCTCCCACATGGGAGATCCCTGGTGCCTCCTAAAGAAGATAAGCAGACGCTAAGAGCTGATGCAACAAGTAGAGAGCAGATGTGGTTTAAGTGGTTGAGCACCTGCCTCCCACATGGGAAGTCCTGGGTTTGGTTCCCAGTCCCTCCTAAATAATAAGATGAGCAGACACAGTGAGCAGAGACAGTGAGCAGACAATGAGCAGACAGATGAGGAAGCCATCTCAGGGGTGGGGGTGGGGAATAATAATAAAATAAAATAAAATAATAAAATAAAAAAGTCACTGTGCCATTAAAAAAAACAGGAAACAATAAGGGCTGGAGACGATGTGGAGAAATAGGAACACTCCTTCACTGTTGGTGGGATTGCAAAATGGTGCAGACTCTGTGGGAGACAGTTTGTGGTTCCTCACGAAGCAAAATATAGAGCTGCCATATTATCCAGCAATTCCTCTACAAGGAATACATCCAGTAGAACTGAAAACTGTGGCATGAACAGATAACTGCAAACCATTGCTCATAGCAGCATTATTCACAATTGGCAAATGATGGAAATAACCCAAGTGTCCATCAACCTATGAATAGATAAACAAAAAGTGATACATACATTTGATGGAGTACTATGCTGCAGTGAGAAGAAATGAAATTGGAACACATAAAATAACATGGATGGATCTTGAAGACATTATGTTACATGAAATAAGCCAGCCAAAAAGGACAAATATTGCATGTTCTCACTAATATGAATTAAATATGAAGAGTAAACACATGGAGTTAAAACCTAGAGTATAGGTTATTAGAAGATAAGAGGACGGCTGAGAATTTGTACTGATACTTAAGGTATGTAGAAATTTTAATTAACTTGACTTTAAAAGTGTGGAAATGGATAGAGTTGATGGTAAAACATTATAGTGAATAGAATTAACAAAGATGGTTATAAATAGGATTGTGGCTGCAAAGGGTAGTCAAGGGAAGTAAATGTCAATTGAAAGAACGCTAGAGACTAATATAGTACCGAATAACATAGTAAGCCAAGAGGTGGATGAGAATTGTGGTAAATAGTACAAATACAAGAATGTCCTTATATGAGCTAGAAGAAATGTACATCAATATTATGAGGGTGTAAGAATGTGGAGAAGCATGAGAAAAATACAATTAATGAAACCCCAAGACTATAGTTAATAGCAATACTGTAATATTCTTGTATCAATGCCAAAGATGCACTGTGTTAATAACAGAGATGTATGGAAAAAATATACCAAATGTATGCTATAGACCATAGCTAGTGGTAATAGTGTGATGAGATTACCTCATAATATGAATCAAAATTCCAGAACAATGTACTGTGTTGGTGGAGGGGTGTTGTATGGAAATTCCACACATGTGCATGAATGTTTTGTAAGTTAACCACCTCTGTAAAAATATATATATATTTAAAAATATATATATGAAAGGAAAAATAGATAAATGTGACCTCCTCAAAATCAAAAACATTTGCACCTCAGAGGAGTTTGTCAAGAAAGTGAAAAGACAGCCTACTTAATGGGAGAAAATATTTGGTAATCATTTATCCAATAGGGGCCTAATATCCAGCATATATAAAGAAATCCTACACCTCAAAAATAAAAATACAAAGAATCCATTTAAAAAATGGGCAAGTAATTTGAATAAACACTTCTTCAAAGAAGAAATATAAAGGGCCAAAAAGCACATGAAAAGATGCTCAACATCACTAGCTATTAGGGAAATGCAAATCAAAACTACAATGAGATATCATCTTACACCCATTAGACTGGCAGCTCTTAAGAAAACAGAGGACTACAAGTGTTGGGTAGGATGTGGAGGAATGGGAACCCTCATCCACTGCTGGTGGGAATGTAGAATGGTGCAACCATTGTGGAGGACAGTATGGTGGGTCCTCAAAAAACTAACTACAAAACTGCCATATAATCCAGCAATTCCACTGCTGGGTATATACCCAGAAGAACTGAAAGCAAGGATACAAACAGATATATGCACATCAATGTTCATAGCGGCATTATTCACTATTGCCAAAAGTTGGAATCAACCCAAATGCTCTTCAACAGATGAATGGATAAGCAAATTGTGGTATCTGTATACAATGGAATATTACCCATCTCTACGAAGGAATACAGTATTAACACACGGTATAACATGGATGAATCTTGAGGACCTTATGTTGAGTGAGGTAAGCCAGGCACTGAAGGACAAATATTACATGACTTCACTGATATGGATTAAGCCAGTTGAGCAGACTCACAGAGCTAGAGTCTGGAAGATAGCTTTAGAGGAAATAGAAAAGGAGAAGAAGGTTGTCAGCTAATGCCCATGTGGGCAAAATCTATAATAATGTGGAATTGTGTAGTTGTACATTGGAGGGGCATGACAGTGGTGTAATGATACTTTTAGGTTGGGTAGTGCTGATTTGTCAGAGAGGTAGGGTGGCGAGGGTGGGTTGGACTGTCCATGGAACTGGGGGAAGGTTTGGGGGAGGGAGCAGGTGAACACTGGGGACTGATGGGTACATTGTTGAAACTATAATGTTGGGAATGCTCTTTTGGCAAATAGGGCAGGGGAAGGTTACTGATTTAAGGTGTTGGAAGTGGGAGGCATTTGGGACAGGGCATACCTGGGGCAGGCTTTTAGGGAGTGTGTGAGTGTTCATCTTATCATAGTGTGTTATATCAGTGAGTGGAGATGCATATAATGAGCAGGAAAGTGAAGGTGGTGGACTCTCATCCTGGGAAGTCCCGCTATGTTCTCAAACAGAGGGACAGGAGTCTCTCTAGAGCATGAGGAGTGCCTAATAGGGGAGGACAGAGCAGTGTGTCAAGCCCTCATTGTGGTTGCAAGTAACTGAATCTTTTCCTTCAAGGAGTGAAGCCTGTGGTTGCCATGGTTCCTGAGGGGAGTGGGAGGGAGGAGTGAAATAGAACTAGGGACATTTTGGGATTGATGGAAATGTTCTACATGATCTTGCTATGATTAATACAGACCATGCTAAAATTTATCAAAATATATAAAAGTGTATGGCCCAAAATGTAAACCAAAATGTAAACTATTGACCATGGTTAGTAGCTACGTTTCAATATTTGTACATCAGCTGTAACAAATTTACCATCCACATATACAATATTAATAGTGGAAGGGGGAAAGAGCAGAGGATGTTGGGTATGTTGGGTATATGAATTTTCTGTAAGCTGATTACTGGAAAGTCGGTATGTGACTTTTCTGTAAATTAAAATTTCTTTGAGGACAAATAAAAAAAAGTAAGACACTGGGGGAATAAACAGAAGAAAATATCACTGTGCTTACAAGACAACAGATCTTACAGTGATGAATGGCAAAATGTCAAAAAAAAACTTTTAAAATAATTTTCATTATTTTTTATTATCACCAATTTTTTAAATTTTTACCTTTTAAATTTTTTTGTATTTTATTTCTTACTTTTAAAACTATCATTATTATTTCACTTTCTTGTTAATACTATTTCTCAATTTTATTTGCTTCATTTTTGAAGAGATTTTGGATCACAGAAGGATTACAACTGTGACAGGGGAGGCTTACTGGTGTGGAGTGGCAGTGATGGGGGATACATGGGAGGAAGCTCACCTGTACATACATATAAGGCATATAAATGTGTTCAAATGTTCATGGAGCATTGTCACGGTGGGTGGAGATTCACATAATAACCAAGAGAATATTGAAGTCTCATCCTGGGGAGCTCTGCCCCATTCTCTAATGGAACAGCAAGAATCCCCTAAGTATAGGGGCGATGACTACTGAAGGAGGATGGTCCATTGATGGACTCTTGATATTGATGACTGTGCTTATGAACCTTTACTCCTGAAATCAAAACTTAGCCTAGTATTATAGGGTGCCTAAGAGTTACCTTCTGCTAGCCTCCTTGTTGCTCAAATGTGGCCTATCTCTAAGCTAAACTCAGCATATAAATACATTACCCTTCCCCCAGCGTGAGACTGGACTCTTGGCGATGACCCTCCTTGGCACTGAGAGATTACTACCAAGCAACAAATAACAATGTAACTGGAAAAAGACCTTGATCAAAAGAGGGAAAAGGTAAAGACAAATGAATTTATATGGCTGACTTCAAAGTTAGATAGGAGGTCATCCCAGAGGTTAAGCTTATGCACATCTCAGGAGGATCTCATTGAATGCCAAAGTAGATACAACCCAAATAGCAGGGCTCCTGAGGGCTCTGGAGACATCCAGACACTATAGTCAGGGCAAATAACTCAGAAGTTAGATGCTTTGCCAGTGGACTCTACTTTGGAATTTATGCTCCCCAGTGTGAAAGAGTTGGACTCAGTTGTGTTTTCTCTACACATGGCTCTTCTGTCCTATTGGAAACTATAATTTGTACTAGCGTTGGTCATTGTATGTCCAAGAGACTTAAATCTTTGGGCTGTCCATGTGCCAGCTAAGCCCTGAATCCCAACAGAGTTGCAAAACCTAGTCTCCAGTTCATTGGTCTCACCCAGAACAATTAACAAGTAGGTGTTGACGGAAAACTACCATACCAAGGAGCTGAGAGAGTCTACAACTGAAAGCAAGAGCATCCCATCAATCAATCCTATGAGATCGAAGTCCCTTCTCAATTAAAAGTGGAGTGTACATCACCATCCCAGAATCCTTAGGATTGGGGAATGAACTATGAACTAATGTAGACTTACTGCTATTCTACTATAGACTTATTGTGATTCTAGCAATGGAAAAAACTATATTACTGCTGTGGAGAAAGTGGCCACTGGACATTCTGATGGCAGTGAGAGGGAAAAACAGGTATAAAGTGGGAGCATTTTGGGGACTTGGGAATTGTCCTGAATGACATGGCAATGACAGATATAGGCCATTATATATCTTGTCATAACTTACAAATTTGTGCAGGAAAGAATGTAAACTACAATGTAAACTGTAATCCATGCTTAGGGGCAATATTCCAAAATGTGTTCATCAATTGAAATGAATATACCACACAAATGAGGGATGTTGTTAATGTGGGAAAGAGTGGGAGATATGGGGAGCAGGGCATGTGGGAATCCTCTATATTTTTTACGTAACATTTATGTAATCTAACTATCTTTAAAAAATTAAAATTAAAAATAAAAAAAAAACACAAAAAAACCACTAGCTGACTTTGTTAATAAAGCATCTCTGTTGATTTGGACTTGGAAATTTAAGATTTTACCCCAAATAAATTCTGTTTATATAAGTAAAAAAAATAAAGTAGAGTGGATTACCACATGATACCCCCCACCCCCCCACACACATTTTCCCCTATTATTAATGTCTTACATTAGTCTGGTACATTTCTTAGAATTAATGACCCTGTATTGAGTCTTTTCTACTAACCAAGTACTATAGTGAACATTATGGCTTACACTTTGTGTTGTACACTTTTATTGTGATTTTGCTTTTAAAAATTTAGCTATTCACTAACCTCAGAATGCAATCCAGTTTCACATGTCATGAGTACATGCTCTCTGAATACCACTGAATAGTCTGGATCACAAATCCGACACTAGCATGAGCTGCATTTTATTTTTATCTACATATATTTTAATGTTATGTGACTTGCCTTCTCTAATAGACTGTATGCCCTCAAAATCAGGATATTAAATATCTGTTTATATTCATACATATTTATTCATTATCTATTTATAATTACTGATATTGCCACCTTCTTTTCTTTTCTTTCCTTCCTTTGTTTGTACAGAATTTTAGTAATAATATGCCAAAAATATTGTCCATTGACTAATGTTGTTATGATTTCATGAAAAATGTTTAGAATTATTTTAATGCCATGCATAACAATACATGTTTTAGCTAATACTCCCACCAGGCACTGTTCTAATAACTCTACTTATATCAAATCATTTCATCTTTGCAACAATCCTGTGGCATAATCACATTATTATACCCTTTAGAGATGGGGAAGTAAGATTCAGAGAGGTTAACTAACTTGCAAAGTGCCATGTAGCATTTGGCAGAGCTAGGATTCAAATATCAGGCACTGTTTCAAATTAGTTGGATTTTAAATTTGGGTTCGAGTGGAGGTCAGTTGTGGTACAATGGGAAACTAAGGCCACAATGCATGC
This sequence comes from Cabassous unicinctus, assembly GCA_029593785.1. Classification (NCBI taxonomy): domain Eukaryota; kingdom Metazoa; phylum Chordata; class Mammalia; order Cingulata; family Chlamyphoridae; genus Cabassous; species Cabassous unicinctus. The sequence continues at coordinate 14,702 of JAQZBX010004267.1, read as the reverse complement.
AAAAAGATAGTTTGTTATTTACAGGTTCCAGAAAGAAAGGGGGTCCATGACGGGTCCATGGGAAGCACCATAGGCTCCGGTGGCTCAACAAGCAGGTGTGGATCACACAGGCAGAGCAAGAGGAACCCACACGGGCTTGTGCCTCTGCTGCAGCACATGCATGGAAGTTAGTAGATTCCTGCAGGGGTCAAGACTAGGGGAGTTTAAAGGAAACATAGGTGAAAAGGGACAGGGACTGGGGTACAAGGACAGCAGGGATGATCAGCTTATAATTTGGGATCAGTTGTGAGTTCTGGATGAGGCATGTGGGTGTTGGGTGTAGATATGGGTCTAAACTCTGGGGAATCTAGGCTCCAGGGGTGGAAAGTTGTTTATTATATTAACTAAGTTGAAGGTCAGCATTGAGGCAAATGGTTGAGCCAAAGCAAGATGGATGCCGAGGCAGCGCAAAACATTTTGGATAGTTATGACAGGCAGTCTGCCGCCAGAGCAATATTCTCCTAAGGGTTTTCATATTAAACCTTTAGTTGATGTAAAGTATGTGATGTTTCCCCCATAGCATAGTTTGCCAGCTGGCAAACTGCTTCCATTGCCAGCAGAAGTTAGTTTATTCTGAACTTTTATAAAAAGCAAAGTTGGATGAATGGTCTTTCCACATTAAATTATAGGCAACTGTTTTTAGCCCTTTGTCTAAAAAGGGAACTGTCCCCCAAGCTGTAACTTCAGGTTTCCAAACTTCTGTGAGCAATTTACACTCCAAAATCCCCTGTACTTCTTTTCCCCATGTGATTGATAACAGGCTATTATAACAAATAAATAAAAACCACAGTCGGCATAGGTACTGGGTAACAGGTACTTTCTTTTACTCATGTTATGGATGTAAGTTACAGCATTTGTTTTTTTTAGTGCAAAATTTGTTGATATCTATCTAAATTAAAATAAAGAATATACCTTTAATCAAAATTATTTTAATTTTAGTATTCATTCTTCACACAAACTATCACTTAGTGAATACAGAAGGGCAAAGAGTATCATATTATTGCTTAACTTGATAAACTGTAAATAATCTAAATGTCCATCATCAAGGAACCCTTTAAAGATATGTGACAAAGCAGGGAATGGGGTACTTCTTAGTTGAATGATTCTGCCAGGGTCATATAAATTTTGTCAGCAGACGTAAGGAAATAATAATATGAAAGAGAGGGAGTCATCAAAGGGAAAAATGAAACAATAATGGGGCTTACTCTCCATAGCTATTTCTCATTCTAAGGCAGTGCATCTTTGTTATGCTACCTGCTGTCCATTTCAGTAAAGTAGAGAGCCTCTTCATGGGACAGCTTTTTTAAACCATTAATTATTCCACCCCTTTCTAATATAGGGGAAGAATCCGAGTTGTTTGCTGTTTTGATTGATTACCCCACCCCTCATTCCCCCTGTAAGGCCCAGTTATACAGTGGAGGGGCATGACAGTGGTGTAATGATACTTTTAAGTTGGGCCTCAGAGAATATCTGAGACTTCTCTTTGGTTCAGGAGAAAATCTTATTCCAAATGGGAGTTCTTGCAAGGGTCTCCCAGCAGCCATCTTGTGGGGTGCCGATGGCCACGTGTTTAATGGTGGTATTTTTTCTGCCAGGTTCCAGATTCATCCATTGATTCCTAATCTTGCCTGCCTCAAAAAGATATAAAAATCCTTTTAAAATAATCAATGTATATAAGAACAAGGAATGTACCTTAACAGAATTACTTTATCATATACTTAATGGTTTAAAAAAATACAAAGCCATTACTGTTTTGGAAGATAAGTCTTTCTCAAACTATTTTACAAACTTATTGGTCACTGTGATAAATACTGCCCTGCTTAAATATAATGTTCAGTTCTGAGAACTTTTAATATTCTAATAAAAACATTTAATGATATCATTAATTGCAAACTGTTAGAAATAATTTGTTCTTTCATCTTGTGAAAAGTGAGGTGCTGAAATATATACACTTAATACATAAAAAATCCACATTATATTTACCACTCTGAAGTATTAAGGAATCACCCACATTGTCAAAACTAATATATTCTTAAGGTGGGGATATTAATATTCCAATAAATATATAATATATTCAGGTGATGGTAGCAAGAAGATAGTTCTGATTCCATTAAGAATCTTCAATTTTCAAAAAGTTATTAAGAAATGGTTTTCTTCCAGTACTTCTTTAATTTCTTTGTGGTAAACAATATCTTTCTAAAAGAAGAAAATGTAAAGAAAAACATTAAATGTTCAATCTTTGTATATTTGTGGATTGTATAAAAAATTCATAAAAACTAAATGTTATCACTGTCTATTCTATGCTAATACTGGTCAGCATGATAATATTGTTGGTTTTAGTTTTAGTTATTCTTTTAAAAATGTGATGTAATACAAATGACCAAAATCTCTTATCAGTTACAATGTTTTGCTCTGATGTTTCTCTAATAGTGCATGCAGTCACCCCATTGTAAACAAAGAGTGACTTTAATGGTAAAGCAGGACAAAAGTTTAAATTTTTCCTGTTGATTAACATAATCTTGGTAAAAGAGTAAAAGTAAAACAAAACAAAACTTGTACTGGACATTGTAATGAATAATTTCCAGAAATAGATTTGTTAAGGCAATTGGGGCCAGATTGTAAACTCTTGCAGCAGTCACATTTGTTCCTGAGCTCTGATCTCTAATTGTTATTTCTAAATCCTGAGATGCTTTGCTCTATAGGTATAAACTAATAACTCCCCAGAATTTAAGTACCTCTATAACACCAGGTACCCAGAGTTAAAATTAGGCAGCTCTAAAAGTGATAAAGAAGCAGACTTATAGCTACACAAAAACAGTGACCATGAAGGACCTGCCACAGGGTGAGAAAACAAATTGGCATTATGGCCTGCTCCTTTGGAGGGTTAACCTATGTGATATTATAAGCCCAGATCTTGCCCACTCTAAGTAAATATCCAAGGGCTTATGGGAGAAAATTCCACTGTTATCTTACACAGTGGAGATTATCTCCCACTCTGGGCACCTACTAAACTTTTGTGCTTGTAGAATTAGGCTTCTTTCCAAAATTCACAGGGCTTCTCCTAAATTCTTCCTCGATTGGGCTGCTGCTGTAGCAACAACCCTTGATCAATTGGACTGTTAGAAATACAAACTCATGCCCGCATCTGGCATCTCTTGTCTCCCCTGGAATATCCTTCCCTCAAGACAAGATCCACCCTTCCAGGTGGCAATTCCCAGAGTCCACAAACTCCTTTAATTGCTTATCTTGTTGTTTATATTGTAGCTGTGGCCTTATATCACAGAACTACTGTTTATAACCACTCCATTACATGCTCAGGACCTTTCACATATCTGGTGGCAGAAAGATTTTAAGAATTGTGGAACAGGGTGAATTAGTTCTTCGTCCTCAAACTTCTGCAGCTAGCACTGTTAAAACTCCCTTCCCTAGGGCTTCTTAATTACTCCCTCCACTTCCTGTTGTCCATGAATGAAAAAGGAGAGAGTTCCTGTGGTGTATTATCCCAAAGATATGGTGAACATTATTGCCCCATAGGCTATTAAAATCAGAATCTCTAGATGAAGCAATTTGGGTCCTTCCCCCCTACCTAGGTGTGGTCATTCCCACTGCAAATTTGTCTCAAGCAGTCTCTGAAGTAACCTAAGACATGACTCTCACAATTTTTGTGCCTCATACTGTGGAGAGTCTACTAAACAGCCATCATTCCCATCATTTCTCTGCGAGCTGCCTGGCACACCCAGAAGCCTTCCTATTATGCAACCCTAATATTTCAATTGAGCATGTTAAGACTCTCAACTCTGCCACTTTCCTCCCTGATTTGGTCACAGAAGATGACCCTGAGCCCCATAACTGCATCACCCATCTTGACTCAGATTTCATTCCAAGTCTAGACCTCAGTGAAATCCCTCTGAAAGAACCTATGTCTGGATGTTCTCTCAGTGGGTAGAGGTTTTCCGTGTAAGACATGCAACTGTGACATCTGTAGCCAAAATTCTTTTAGAAAAGATAATCCCCTCGTGAGAAGTTCCTCAAGAAATCCATAGTGACTGTGGTATCCACTTTACATGGCAATTCCTCTCTAAACTTCCATCAACTTCACCCATCCTGTAGTGCCTCCACTGTGTCTATCACCTCCAATCATCAGGGCTAGTTAAGCACACCAATGGCCTGAATGAGACACAGCTAGGCAAACTTACTGAACAATTTTTCCTCCCCTGGGTTAAAGTTCTTCCCCTAGAACTCATAAATCTACAGGGATGCACTTTTGGCCCTCACTGACTTTCCCCTTGAGATAGTTACTGGCAGACCAATGCCCTTCTTTCTGTGGTTTCAAACTGATGGTTAGCTCCTCACTGGCTACCTACTGCCAAAAACTCTCACAGATTCCTTCTTAACTCCAGAAAATTGTTTCTGAGTCTCTCTCTACAGATATACCCCCTTCTCGATGACCTATGCAATCACAATATTGGGTATACTGAAACATCAATGACCTGACACTCCTGCTCCACTGGGTCAAGAAGCAGCTGGCATCTGAAGCAGACTGTCTCCCCTCAGGTTTCACCCTCTTATGCAATACCACTCTAGGGCTGTAGCATTTCCTTGCCTGCATATTGGCCCAGAGACTGTTGGACAATGTAAAATTGCCTCTGTAATATACACTAACTTCCACCCTTGTAACTTCACACCTCCCATGTGAAATAAAAGTGACATCAGTTTAATTCTTCCTGAAAAAGGCCCAGACTCATACTTTTATCCCCCTTGACAGGTTTTAGATACCAAGAACATGTCATCTGCAACCCTTGAACTGTAGCTCAAGAAATGGATCATTCTATGAAAGGACTAACTACCCTCTCAATTCCCTCACAGCTATAACTATGGACATTTGATTAGCTTTTAATTACCCATTGGTAGAAGAAGGAGGTGCCTGTGCAGTTGCCAACACATCCTGTTGTACTTGGATCAACACCAAGTCAAGACCAACATCCAGAAAATCTTGAAGCCAGCCAAATGGCTTTACAGCACAAACCAACAACCAAGAGGCATATGGGCAAGAAATAAGGGGTTTCTACCTAACACCTCTTGGTTTTATTCCTTAGTCTCACTGTTGATCATGCTAATCATCATCCTTCTCCTTGGAACTGTTTTCATCTTCATCATCACCAACTTCATTGCACAGTGCCTCAAAGCCACAAGACTTTTTCTCCTCTCACCTGTAGCTCTAGATTATCAGTCTGCAAAGCCCCAAGCTAATTATATTTGGTCTTTGGGGAGTCAGTGGGCTACTTTTACCAAAAGGAGGGAATGTGAGATAGGAATGGTAAATGAATTTACTCAGCATCTTGATTTGCTTGAGCTTCCATTTTCACCAGGGAATTATAAAGAAGAAATGGAGGTTAACTAAAGCAAGATGACATACCAATAGTCATCTGCACTAGTGATAAAATCCCCTGTCCCAGCCTGACAGGAAGAACTATAACAAAGAACTCAAGCTGACACCAGCAATGCCTGCTGACCTTTACCAAAAGGGTATAAGCATCCTTCCACATCCTGCTTGCTGATTAAAAAATGGAGCCTGAAGGACTCCCTGACCTAACAGATCCCTTAGCACCCATAGTCTATGCAGCTCTCAGAACAGGCATACTAACCATAAAGCATGTCCCCATTATCCATCCCCATTCCCTCACAGCACTCCTTTGTCTCAAGCAACCATATAAACTGCTCACCCAGCTCACATCTTTGAGCAGAATTCTCTTCTGGTGCTGCTGCTACATTAATGCAACTTTAGCTCAATAAACTTGCTCTTTACTCCTTTTCAAAGTCTGTTTTATTTTCAGCAAAATATTTCTAATATCTGGAACTGACTGGCCAATAAAATATATATTTTTTAACTTAATCTGTCCCTCAGGTGAATGGGGATTAACCTGGGTGTGCATTGTCATAGTTTCCACTATCCTCCTTAGGAACAGGACAGGATTTTCATTTTCTTTCTGGTTTATTTCTTGAAGCTTATTATAGTTGAGAGACTTGAAGACACATTTTCTCATTCCCTTTAATAAACATGCTATGATATGTTCTATTTTCCTTAAGACTGCTTGCTCCCTTTGGTAGTCTAAGTTAGGGTCAGTATTTGGGATTGCCATTGACCACATAGCATTTTGCTGAGACTGTTGGGACAACATCTTATCAGCATATGCCTGGGCCTCCTCCCAAATGTGTTTTTCTTCGGGGTGCATCATGTGGCTAGAATAATATGCATATCTCCCCACATTAGCTCAAAATTTAAATTAATCGCTGGAATTACTGAGTAAATTTAGTTGGGTCCTCTAAAAATCACCCCAGCTGTTTGTTACACAGAGCTAAATATCTAAGGGAGAAAGGAATCTGAACTTTAATTTTTCCTGTGTCTTCATTTACTACTTCTCTTAGTAGCTAGAGACTGTTCTCTCATACTGTGGTAGGATGAAATGATGTCCCACATTTGGTGACTCCTGCTGGACTAGCTATGGAGGTATAATATGGAGGTGAAAGCCTTGAGGTGAGTCCATGGGAGCCTTAGATTCAGAAACCTTAGATTTTGGAACTGGGTTACAAGGTGGGTGAGAACTGAGGAAGGGATTATCTAAGATGTCACCCTTCTCAGTTTCTCTCCTTCCTGAGTGTGGTCTCATTTTCCAAATATAACACACCCTGAAAGATTCATTTAAACTTGTGTTCTGAAATAGAGTAATAAAAAGTTGGACATATGGAAACTCTGAGTGCCCCCCTTCCCTTTTACAGAAGAGAATTTAACTGCAAAATTGGGTTATAATTTAGAATGTCATTAGGAGGCCATTGCTGGCCATTTTCAAGGCTATACTGTGGCGCTGCAGTGTTACAGAAGACAACAATTTGATAGCAAGGTTCTGTAGTTCTTGAGAATACACCCCAGTGAGGAGTCTTGAAGCTAGAGGCAGTGCTGATTATTCTAGGAAAAATGGAGAAGAGTTTTTCAGCCAATTTGGCATCCCAAAGTCTGAGTCTGACTAAATTGTAACCCTACAAACCAAAGACCCCAAAATACTTGTCCCTGTAAGAAGTTAGGGAACTTTGACTGCTCAGTGGCCACAAAGGCTTTGGGAGACAATTGGAGACATGCCATTTGGCATACCCATGGTGAAAATAGGTCTTAGAAGATGTCTGGACCTAGGTTCTGTACTAAAACTGCCAAGCCATGCAGGTGAATCTTCCTAGAAAAGGGGCTGGTTTGTCTATTAAGTGACCTCATTTTATGGCCACTGCCAGGATACTTCACAGTTAAAGCAGACATTAAAAGTCCATTAAGAGATGAGAGACTAACCGTTCTGCTGCTTGTTAGCCAACAGGCTCAGGGGAACTGAGGTAATGTCAGGGCCCCCTGGGAGCTTAGAAGTAACAGAACTTCCTGTGCTAACAAGGGTGGGACCAAAATCTCACTTGTAAATGCATTTTCAGTTTCTAGGGCAAAGTATTGAAAAGACCCAAAATGAGGACAGTGGTAGCCAGAAGATAAAGGTAGGCAAAAGATGAAGCATGGACACAGCCTCCTGGCCAATGACCCCCATGTGAAAGGGGAATAGGCCACCCCTTTGCACCACCTCACTTTTAACAAACACCACTCCCCTACACCATCCAATACCATGGAATCCCCAGGGGATGGGGAGGAAGGTGGGCCAGTAAGGTGCAGAGGCCAGAGCAGGGGATGCATGAAGCTGAATCTCCCAGGATGAGCACAAGTCCCCAGCTCTCTTGTTACTGCTACCACTGCAGGATGTGGACAGTGGATAAGGCTTCCAGCAAATTCCTGATTATGTCCTGTGTGAGCCTATTTAAGAAAAACTAGAGGAGGATTATGGGAACATGACTGATGGCTTCGACAAAAAAATCTTATTTCTCACTAAAACAACAAAGAAAAAGCCAAAGGCTGCCATGGGAACCTGCTTTGGGGCACAGCAAATCAGGACACTGCTTACCAACTCCCAGAGGAGAGAGGGTCAGAGACACAAAGAAGCCAAAACAAGTAACTGTGAGTTATTAAACCCCTTGGCTACTAAGAAGGGCTCCTCTCCCATACCCCCAAGATATTAAGAGAGGGTAAAACTCCTGGCAAATTATATCTAACTGAGAGTAGAGTAGATGTCTACCTCCACAGGAACTGCTCTGAATCATCTAGGAGGGTACTGGTCAGATAGGGAAGTCAGGAATAATAGAATGTTACTTACCTCAGTGACTGGAAGGAGCACACATACCCAGCTCTCAGGGCAGACAGACTAGTTGGAGACCCTGCTACCCTGGTCCAATTCGGAGTGTAATGGTAGATTCCCTTCATGGAGGAAGGGTCTGGGAGAGTGGAGAAAGAATTTTTGGAGCAAGTTTAGCCAGCTCGGGCCCCTTGAATATCGTAATGGACCTAAACTCGACCTGGAGAGGAGAGAGGGATCATCTCAGACTGGTGGTCATGCCCAGCCACCTAGGTAAAGAAATTAATTATATCAGAGAAGAGGCAGAGACAGGCAGCAATTAGCACCCCTCCAGCTGACTACAGGGGATTTAACCTGCCCTAGGGAAAAGGGACAGATAGTCTTCTGAAAGGCTAATCAACCTAAGGACCCAGAACAGCTCAGTGGGAAAATTCCTGCCTAACAAATATGAGGTCCCTGGTTTGATTCCTGACAATTCCTTGAGAAGAGATCAACCAGCTTATCAGACATCTAGCTGAAAGTTTATGACAAGGAACATATAGATATTTTCTTTTTATTTGCTTTAATTGGATCTCTTATTATTATTTTTTTTAAAGTTCATTTTCTTTTCTTTCCCTTAGTGTACTCACTAAAACCCAGTTCAACACCTGCAGAGGGCAGGCTGCAGGGTGGGTGATTGAGGAACACCAGAAACCTGATAAAATACTTAGGAGTCTAAGAAAGAAGGCTGTTTTTCCATGTTTTTCATTAGTTCTTTCTTCTGTCTCCTTTTTAAAAAAAATGAGTTGCTGCTCTCTTGTTTCTTGCTTGTTTTATATCCCCTCACTTTCTTTCTGTGCTTGTTTAATTTTTGCTTTTTCTTTCTTTTATTCTTTTCATTACTGACCTATTCTACTTACACAATTTCTTTTCACTTCTTCATTTTTATATCTCTTGTTTTCCATTGTTGTTCTTTCATTCCACTTCATTTTGTCTCCAACTTTTCTTGTTCATATTTCTCCCTCTCTCTCTTTTTCTCTGTATACTTTCCCTTTTTTACTTTGGTCTTTCTCTCTTCTCTGTTTTCTTTTCCCCTCTTCTAATCATTGCAGCATTTTAATTCATTCTATATATTTGTTTCTCTAGTCTATTCCTTGTTTCATTGTTTCAATTCCACTTCCTTAATCTTATTCCTCTGTGCTTCTTACTTGTATTAATTTTTAAATTTCCTAGGTCTTGTGCATTTGCTCTCCTGCCTTTTTTACTAATACCATTACTATTACTGTTTTTGTTTTCCTATCTCTTTCCTTTTATCTGGTCTTTATTTATTTATTTATTTTTGTCCTGCCTGAGTGAGCTGTTTTGGGAACCCATGGAGTAGAAGGCTTCAGGACATTGATCTGGAGAGAGCTGGATGAAGAGATAAATTCCTCAAGGTGCTGCTGGTTTAATTCTTTGTTACTGTGTTTCCTTTTCCTTGATTTCCCATTTTCTGTGTATACCAATTTTGTACCCCAAGGCTGTCTCTTTTGCTTCCCTCATTATTCTATCTTCTGTTTTCTGTTTTTGTTCTTGCATTCCACCTCTGTTTAGTCCTCAATTTTTCCGGTTTCTATTTCTACCACACCTGTCATGTTTTCTTTCTTTTTTTACTTTTTCTTTTTGTCTTTTCCTTCCTCTTTCCCTCTTTACTTATCATACTGGCCTTTTAATTCTGTTTATATGTTTATTTCTCTTTGGTTTCCCATTTCATTGCTGGTACCCCACGTTTTTATTCCTATTACACTACACTGCTTATATGAGTTAAATATTCATTTTCCAAAGTCTTAAATGTTTCTTCTTCTAACAATTACTCTTAATTTTATTATTAGCTTTCTACTTTTTCTTACCTCTTTCACTTTCTCTGGCCCTAACTTTTTCCTCCAAGAGAACATAGACAACAGCAATAAAATAGAATAAGAAGAACAAAGTGTCAAAGAGAGAACTTAGCACACACACACAAGCAGGAAATAAATAAAACCATGGAATAAAGAGAGAAGCTAATCAACTGAATAAACCCATCAAGATAAAAAGATGACCAGAGGACAAGAAAACTACAAACTATACTAGTGAACTATACTAATAAACTGTGAATACATAGTTCAGTCCAATGAACAAATTAAAAACCAGGAGGAGGTGCAGAACATTGAACAGTTAATCAAAATTGTCCAAACAAATGTCATGGACCAAATTAATGAAACAAAGGAAGGGATTGAGGATATTAATAAGACACTGGGAGAACATATTGAAGACATTGTAAATATACATAAAAAGATAACATATGTTGGTGATGAATGGCACAATTCAAGAAATCAAAAGGACACTGGAAACACATAACAAAAGATTTGAACAGGGAGAAGAAAGAATTAGTGATGTGGAAGACAGTACAACTGAAATCAAACAGATAATAGAAGAGATAGATAAAAACAGAAAAAATTCAGAAGGGACTTAGGGATTTGAATGATAACACAAGACACAAACATATACATTATAGACATCCCAGAATGAGAAGAGATGGGAAAGGGTACAGAAGGAGTGTTGGAGGAAATAATGGCTGAACATTCTCCAACTCTACTGAGGGAGATGGATCTACAAGACAAGGAAGTGAAGCATACTCCAAACAGTACACTTCCCAATAGGACTACTCAAAGGCATATACTTGTCAAACTGTCCAATGCTTTAGGCAAAGTGAAAATCCTGAAAGCAACAAAAGAAAAGAGAACCATCACATACAAAGGAAATTAAATAAGATTAAGTGCTGATTTCTCATCTGAAACCATGGAGATAAGAAGGAAACGGTATGACATAGGGAATGTACTAAAAGAAAAAAAAAAAACTTCCAGCCAAGTATTCTCTATTCAGACCCGCTGGCATTGAAAAATGATTGAGAGTTCAAAATATTCAAAGATAAACAGAAAATAAGAGCTTATGTCAATAAGAAACCTGCCATTCAAGAAATGTTAAAGTGAGTTATGCAGGTTGAAAGGAAGAAACAGGAGAGAGAGAGCTGGAGGAGACTGTAAGAACAACTAAAAAGCCAAAAGAGAAATAAGAACAAAATATGGCATACATAAACCCAAAGGTAATATGGCTAATGTGAGTAATTCCTTGAGAATAATAACACTGAATGTTAATGGATTAAACTCACCAGTCAAGAGACACAGATTGACAGAATGGATTAGGAAAAATAACCCATCTATATGTTGCCTACAAGAAATCCACCTTAGACCCAAGAACTGAAGGATGCTGAAAGTGAATGTTTGGAAAATAATCTTACAAGCAAACAATAAACAAAAATAGGTGGGAGTAGCTATACTATTATTGGATAAAATAGACTTTAAATGCAAAACTATTGTAAGAGACAAAGACAGACACTATATATTAGTGAAAGTGTTAAACTTTCAAAAAGAAACACTCATAAACATTTATGCACCTGACAGGGCACCTCAAAATACATGAGGCAAACATGGGAAATAACAAATGGAGAAATAGATGCATCTATAATTATAGTGGGGTACTTTAATACACCATTATCATCATTAGACAACATCTCAACAAAGAATCTATAAAGAAATGAGTACTTTGGTTAAGATATTAGAGGAACTGTACCTAATAGATATATACAGAACACTACACCAAAATACAGTGGGATATACATTCTTCTCGATTGCAGATGGATCATACTCCAAGATAGACCACATGCTAGGCCACAGAAAAAATCTCAATGAATTCAGAAAGATTGAGATTATACAAGGTAATTTCTCTGACCACAATGGAATGAAATTGGAAATCACTAAAGGCCAGAGAACAAGGTGAGGCACAAAGCTATGGAAGTTAAACAACACAATCTTAGACAAACAGTGGGTCAAGAAGGAAATCTCAAATGAAATCAGTAAGTACCTTGAAATTAATGAAAATGACAAAACAACACATTAAAACCTATGGGATTGCTTCACTCAATATAATGTCCTCCAGGTTCATCCATGTTGTTGTATGCATTACGACTTCATTTCTTCTTACACCTGCATTATATTTCATCATATGAATAAACCACAGTTTATCCATTCATAAAGACAAATACTGTATGAATGTGTTACTATGAACCAAATATATTGTGTAACATATTGTTGATTCAAAAAATAATTTATATGTATCCATTACATTTTATAAATAAATAAATAAATAAATAAATAAATAAATAAATAAATAAATACTATGGGATGCACAAAAGTTGTACTGAGAGGGAAATTCATAGCCCTAAATGCATATATTAAAAAAGCAGAAGGAGCTAAAATAAATGACCCAACTCCAAACCTGGAAGAAATGGAAACACAACAAACTAACACCAAAGGAAGTAGAAAGAAGGAAATGAAGATAAGAGCAGATCTAAATGAAACAGAAAATGAGAAAACACTAGAAAAAAATAAACAAAACCAAAAGCTGGTTCTTCGAGAAGATCAATAAAATTGTCAAAGCCTTAGCCAGACTAACAATGAGAAAAAGAGAGCAGATGTAAATACACAAAATAAGATATGAGAAAGGGGATATCACCACTGACACCACAGAAATACAGAGTTTCATGGGAGGATAGTTTGAAAAATTATATGCCAAAAAGAATGATAATTTAGAGGAAATGGACAAAATCCTAGAAGCTCACAAGCAGTCTAAATTGATGAAAGAAGAATATGATTAATTCAACAGTCTTCTTTCAAGTAAAGAGATAGACTCAGGCAGTTAAAACCTCATAACTAAGAAAAGCCCAGGACCAGATTGTTTCACCAGTGAATGCTACCAAATATTCTGAAAAGAACTAACACTAATCCTGCTTAACCTCTTCTAAAATGTAGAAGTAGAGGGAACATCGCTTAACTGATTCTATGATGCCAATGTTATCCTAATAACAAAGCCAATCAAAGATGCTGCAAGAAAGGAATATTAAAGACCAATCTCTCTAATGAATATAGATGCTAAAATTCTCAACAAATAATTGCTAATAATACTCAACAGTATATCAAATGAATTATACACCATGATCAACTGGGTTTCATCCTGAGTATGCAAGGGTGGTTCAACATAAAAAAAATCAATGTAATACACCACATGAACATATAGAAAGAAAAAAATCACACGATCATCTCTATAGGTACAGAAAAAGAAATTGACAAAATACAGCACCCTTTCCTGATTAAAAAAACATTGTAAAAGATAGGAATAGAAGGAGTCTTTCTGAACATGTTAAAGGGTATATATGAAAAACCCACAGCTAGCATCATCTTCAATGCTGAAATCTTAAAATCTTTCCCTCTAAGTTAGGGAAAAAGACAAGGATGACCACTATCACCACTTCTATTTAACATTGCCTTAGAAGTACTGAGGCAAGAAAAAGATATAAAAGGCATCCAAATTGGAAATGAGAAGTAAAAATCTCACTATTTACGGATGACATATTCCTAAACAAAGGAATCCCTGAGAAATCTACAACAAAGTTTTCAGAATATACAAATGAGTTCAGTGAAATCGCAGGCTATAAGATCAATGCTCAAAAATCAGTAGCATTGCTGTACACCAATAATGAGCAATCTGAGGAGGAAACCATTTACAATAGTAACTAAAATAATCAAATACCTAGGAATCAATTTAACTAAAGATGTAAAGGACTTATATACAGAAAACTACACAACACCGTAAAAGGAAATCAAAGAGGACTTAAATAAATGGAAGAACATTCATGTACAGGAAGATTAAACATCAATAAAATGTGTATACTACTGAAACTAATCTACAGATATAATGCAATCCCCCCAAAAATCACAGCATTTTTCAATGAATTAGGAAAACAAAGTACAAAATTTATTTGGAAAGATAAGAGCCCCAAAATTGCTAAATACATATTGAAAAAGAATAATGAAATTGGACGTATCACACTACCTGACTTTAAAACACACTACAAAGCTTCAGTAATGAAAAGTGTATGGTATTGGCACAAGGATAGACATACCAAAAAATGAAACCAAATGGCAAGATACTTGCATATACAGTCATCTGATGTTTGACAATGCCACCAAGCCCACCCGACTTGGAGAGAATGGCTTCTTCAACAAATGGTGCTTGGAAAAATGAATATTCATATCCAAAAGAATGACAGAGTAACAGCATCTCACACCTTATAAAAAATTCAACTCAAAATGGATCATAGATCTAAATATAAGAACAAAGACCATTAAGAACTTGGAAGATAATGTAGGGAAGCATCTACAAGACCTTGTAATAAGAAATGGCTTCATGAACTTCACACCCAAAGCATGAGCAGAAAGAGTAAAAATAGATAAATGGGATCTCCTCAAAATTAAAATCTTTTGTACCTCAAAGGACATTATCAAGAAAGTAAAAATGTCACATACCCAAAGGGAGAAAATATTTGGCAGTCAT
>JAQZBX010004266.1:35129-61226 GCA_029593785.1 Cabassous unicinctus | reverse complement strand
TCTATGTGGTTATGGATTGTTATGGGAAATTTGTAGAAGCATTCTCTAAACTGAAAGATTATAATGTATGTGATTGATTCTGGGAAATCATTATTAAGTAGAAATCTAGGAGTTAATATTAATAACAAAAAGTAACTTATGGTTAATTATAAGAAGTTTGTAAAAGCGTTGTCTAAACTGAAGTATTTAAATGGCTAATAACAGGAAGCCATTATTAAATAGAAACTGAACTAATGTTGGTAAGAGATTATCTCCTGTGCATAAGTCCCAATAAAGCTTATGCCTGACTAAATGCCATGTGTGTTCTTTGGTCTCGCGGCCTTGCCAACTCATACCCTTCAAGAGTTGAGTTGTGACGCCTGGCTACTAACTATGTCTACTGGCTTCCTTCTCTCCCAGGCTGGTTAGGTGACTTCTCCTACTGTCTCATTGACCAAGTTCCTCTCTCACCCATGGCAGTTGAGTGTGACAGCCTGCCTGATCAGATCCTCCCTTCCCTCTCCCTGGGGCTGCTTCAGTGATGGCTGGGGTCTTTTCTGAGATTCCAAGGGGGCTTAGGTGGACAAACTCGCTGAAGAGAAACCACTCTCTGCCCTCTGCCAGACCCCTTTTCCTCCCAAGGAAGAGAATATTCTTTCCCCACTCACTTGCCTGCAGTGAGCCAAGGATTTTACTTAGGCTATTTGCCTTGAGGGTGGGGTAGATGTGCCATTCCCAGCCACGGGGGCAAGTAACTTATGGTTTTCATTTGGCCTCTTTGTCTCTTGGGCTCTTTTATCTGTCTGGTCTGCAGATTATCAAAGCAGCTCTCTCAGATAGTGTTTTGGCTTTTCCTTGCTGTTTTTATGAAAGAGTGAACCCTGTCTACCTACTTTGCCACCATCTTCCCAGAACTCCTGAGATAATTTTTATGATATGAGGTGAGTGTCCAAATTCACTCTTCACACGTGGATGTTCAGTTTTTCCAGCATCATATGTTGGAAAGATTATTCACATTTATTAGTCTTAGGATCCTTGTCAAGAATCATATGGCCATAGATTTATGGGTTTATTTCTGGCTTCTTAAACCCATTCCAATGATATGCTTATCACTATGCCAATAGTACACTGTTTGGTTAATGTAAGGTTTTAATAAATTTTGTAATCCACGTATGTGAGGTTTCATACTTTGTTCTTCTTTTTTGTACATACTGTTTTAGATATAAGAGGTTACTTGTTATGCTATATGAAAGTTAGCTTTTCTATTTCTGAAAAAAAAAAAAACTTTTGGGATTTTTATAAGGATTGCCTTGGATCTGCATATTGTTTTGGATATTTTTGTCATCTTAATGATATTAAGTCTTCCAATCAATGAATATGGTATATCTTTCCATGTATTTAGTCCTTCTCTAACTCCTTTCAGCAATCTTTTGCAGTTTTCAGGGTAAAATAATTGAATTTCCTTGATTAAATTAATTTTTGTTGTTGTTATGGAATATTTTTCTTAATTTTCTTTTCATATTATTCATTTCCAGTGTATAGTAATGCAATAGGTTTTCGTACATGTTGATCTTATATCATACTATTATGCCAAATACATTCATTAGCTCTAATAATTTTTTACCACTCTTAGTATATTCTCTCCATATGATCATGTCATCACAGAATAGAAAGAATATTATTTCTTCATTTCCAATACAGATATATATTTTTTTAATTTTCTGCCTAATTTCTCTGTCTAGACCTTGAAGAACACTTTTGAACAATAGTGTTAATATTGGGCATCTTTTTCTTGTTCCTGTTTTTAGGTGGAAAACTTTCAGTTTTTCATAATTGAGCAGGGTATTAGCTGTGGGTCTTCAAATATGGTCTTGAGTATGTGGAGAAAGTTTCCCTGTCTTCCTATCTTGTTGAGTTTCTGGGTGATATTTGTTTGTTTAGTGGCTGCCTTAGATTCCCAGATACTATAAGAAATGTACAGCAACAAATGTATAAGCACAACGGGCTGGCTTAACAACAGGAATAATTTGGCTCATGATATCAGATGTTAGAAACCTTGCTTCCTCCCAGTGTTAGATGCATACAGGTTTGTTGTTAATCCTTGCATATCTTCGTTTTTCTATCACATGGCAATGTCCTCTCCTTTCTCTTGTAGGTATAGTTAACCCCCAGTTTCTACTCCTCCACAAGGCTTTCTATTCATTCAATTGGGCTACACCTTAATGAAATTAAGCTTCAAAAGTTCCTATTTACAGTGGATCCTTACCCACAAGGATGAATTAAGACACTGTTTGTTTTTCTGGGGTCACAATTCAAACTACCACAGTGTTCTTACTGTATAATCAAGTCTGTGTTACCTCTAGTGTGTGGTCATTAGGGATTTCTGCTCAGTTATTTCCCTGGCCAGCTAATAATTAGTGAGAGATTTTCTTAAATGCTTTGTGGCAGTAAATCTATCACTTGTTGATTAACTATGTTTGCGTGTTAGGGCATGTTTTCTATACTCAGGCAATTTACCATTCAGTCTTAATGTTCCCCTTCTGCTGGTGCAGAGCTTATAGGTATGCCAGGGGAAAGGGATAGGGGACTTCTCAGGTTTTTCCTGGGCAGGTACATATCCCTGTAGATGCACAGTCCTTGTAAATTTCAAGGGATATGCCATACCTTTCCAGAATCCCTAAGGACATGTAATTGTTCAGATCTTCCTCTGAAAATTGCAGCCAGGATCTTGTTTTCCCCATTGGGTACTCCAGAAGCAGTCAGCTGTGATGTTAAAAATTGTTGTTTTTGCTCTCTTTTTTTTTTTTTTCCAGAACCAAATGTCCTGGGAATAGTGCTGTTTGGACAAGGTGGCCTCTAAATCAGGTAAAATTATAAACACACCCTATGGATGGACTTTTCCATGGAGTTGCCAGACAAGTCAAATAGTATTAATGGATGGGGGTGAAATATCTTTTAATTTTAGGAGCTCCAAACCCAGTTTATACTTTCCCATTGTTTGTAATTTCCTTTTTTACCAATTACCAAGCTGTTGGTTTTCAAGGCTATTGTGTACTTGAAGAGAGAGGGATTCCTCAAGTTACAGTGCCATATACCTTGTCCTTCTCAGCAAGATTCAGCAGATTTTTATTGTGTAAATGCTCCTTAATTTGTTTAAAATCTTTGATTGTTT
Source organism: Cabassous unicinctus (assembly GCA_029593785.1). Lineage (NCBI taxonomy): Eukaryota > Metazoa > Chordata > Mammalia > Cingulata > Chlamyphoridae > Cabassous > Cabassous unicinctus. The sequence continues at coordinate 58,075 of JAQZBX010004266.1, read as the reverse complement.
TCCAGAGTTCTGTAAAAGTGGGTTTTGACAGTTTTTGTCAGTGTTTGCTTTGATTTATCAGAGGGATGGATTCACAGAGATATTTATGCCAACATTACAAAAGTTCCTCATATTTCTATTTTCCTAAATCAAAAATTGGGATCATATAGTAGGATAATAAGTCAATGTAACACAGATGTATATATTTTGATCCTATGGCCAACAAGAGTCAAAATGAGAAAAAATGTCTTAGTATTTGTATTATTGTGATATATTATTTTCTATAAGTTTATGGGGTGATAAAATTTTAATGAGACACTTTGTCTTTATCCATTGCAGGATGTTAAAATTTTGCTGTTGGATATGAGATAAAGTGAACATGGCCTCTAACCCATGGGCCACCATTGATATCTAGACCAGTATTTTATTTTATTTTATTCTTACACTTTAATTTTTTCTTTAATAAGTTTTTAAAAAAAGATACTTAGTATATTAGCCAGCCAAAGGGGTGCTGATGCAAAATACCAGAAATCAGCTGGTTTTTATAAAGGGTATTTATTTGGGATAGAAGTCCACAGTTACCAGGCCATAAAGCATAAGTTTCTTCCCTCACCAAAGTCCATTGCCACATGTTGGAGCAAGACAGGTGCCGACAGCAGGGCTGTCTCCTCCCAGGGCTCTGTTTCTCTCCAGGTTCAGCTCCTGTTTCCTCCAAGAGGTCAGCAACAGACTGTGAGGCTCTCTAGGCTTTGCCTCTCTCCACAGGGCCAGCTGTAGACTATCAGGTGATTGGCTTGTCTCTATCCCAGGGCCTTCTCTCCTTCCTCTCAACCAAGCTCCTCTGTCTCCTCACCTCCGCAGGCTCCAGCATCAAAACTCCAATATCATATACCTAGGAGAACTGAGAGCTGTGACGCAAATAGACATCTGCACACTGATGTTCATAGCAACATTATTCACCATTGCCTAAAGTTGGAAACAACCCTGGTGTCCATCATCAGAAGAATGGGTAAACAAACTGTGGTATATTCACACGATGGAATATTATGCAGCTGTAAGAAGAAATGGAATCATAAAGCATATGACAACATGGATGAACCTGGAGTACATTATGCTGAACGAAGCAAGCCAGACACAAAAGGACAATTACTGTATGAATGTGTTACTATGAACCAAACATATTGTGTAACATATTGTTTGATTAAAAAAAAATTATAAGTATCCATTACATTTAATTGAGAAATGTATATATTTATTCAACTGTGTTTACTTTTTAGTTTTTAATTGTTCATATTTTCAATTATTAAATGTACAAAATGAAGTAAAAAAAAACCTACTACAATTATGTCCTTTGCCATGCCTTTTATATTTGATTCCCCACCCACCAAGGGGTGGGGCTCAATGCCCTACTGATGTGGCCCAGTCAATGACCTAATCATAACTTAATCATGCCCAGATTAGCAGACCAGTTTACAAGCCTAATCCAATATTTATTTGTGGAGTTCATAACTTCATCAAACTGCCAAACTGCTACACTTGGATTGCGTAAATATTGCACAAAAAATAAAGGGATTCCCATATGCCCCACTCTGCACACCTCCCACATCCTCCCACATAAACAAGCTTCATTATTGTAACACATTCACTGCAATTGTTAAATACATCCTGGGGCTTTGCCATTAAGCATGGACCATAGTTCACATTTTATTCTACACTCTCTCCCACACAGTTCTGCATGCTATGTGATGCAGTGTCATTCAGTATGATTCTCCAGTCCCAAAAAAGCCCCTGTATTACAACTGCTTTTCCCTCTCCCTGCCCCCAGAGCCTCCGGTGATCACTGGCTCTACATCAATGTTGTAATTTCTTCCATTGCTAGAATCACAATATGTCTATAGCAGAATACCAGTAAGTCCACTCTAGTCCATAGTTCTTTACCCAGTCCTGAGGATTCTGGCATGGTGAGTTTATATGGCTAAGAGACTTCAAAGTGAGTTGGGAGGTCATCCCAGAGCTAACATTTATGCACATCTCAGCAGAATTTCATAGACTGCCAAAGTGGATACTACCCAGATTAGTGAGGCTCCTGAGGGCTCTGGAGACACTCAGGTCCTATGGTCAGGGCTGATAGCTCCAGAGGTTGGTGCCTTGCCAGGGGCCCTACTTTGAAGTTTGTTCTCCTGAGAGTGACAGAGTTGTACTCAATTATGTCTTCCCTACACATGACTTATCTGTCCCTTCTATTTAAACCTATACTTAGAGCTGGAGTTTGTAGGTGTAAGTCCAAGAGACTCAAGTCTTTGGGCTGTCCATGTGTCAGTTGGGCCCGGAACCTCAGCGGATTTGCAACACCTACTCTACAGCTCATTGGAATCACCCAGAACAACTAACGAGGAGATGATGATGGACAATGACCATCCCAAGGAACATAGAGAATCTGCAACTGCAAGCAAGATAGTCCCATCCATCTTCCCCATGAAATATAAACCCCCTTTCAATTAGAGCAATATTTTAGAGTGCTGTCCTGTTAAAGATAAAGAAGTCTCCTTGAATACACTCCAAATCTACTAATTCTGTTTTCCTGGCATTGATGGTTAAACATCTGCATTTTAAAAAGATCTTTCATTTGAATCTAACATATACTGACCTATGAAAAAACAGGTTTTGGAACACATTCCCATCCACATTCATTGCAGTTCTCTATGAGATTCAATCAGCCGGGCTTTGTTACAGGATGATGAGTGTTGATATGGGTGGAGAACTTAGGTGTGCAGAAGAGTAATAGAAAAGGTTGACCAGTGGTGGCAATTGAAGAGAAATAAATGAATATATGAGAAATATATAAATATATGAGATTATTAAAATAAAATAAATAAAATCGTAACAAAAAATAAATATATGAGCATATTTAATTACTTCATTGCACTGTTAAGGAAAATCATTACTTTTTAAAACATTTCCTGTTAAGAATCTATGGATGAAAATTCAGAAGTTAATGATTATATATGTAATGTATAGTCCCAAACATATTTTCTTTTGATTAATTGAGAAGAAAATTAAAAGCATGGAACAGAAACAGTTATTTATCCTTGTGCAAACAAGACATTTGTATAATTTTTTTTTTTTAGAATTCATATAGAAATTAGTGGTGTGGTATTTATAAGGCTATTTTATATTGTGCATGTCTAATTAACCCAAATATAGTTGGATGTTAATTAATGTACAGTTTGTTTAAAAATATTTCACTAATTATATTTCTCAAAATATGTAGCAATATGCAAATGCATCATTACTTACATCACCACTTAATCCTTTATTACCTTTACAAATCTCAGGATGCAAAATCAGAAATAAATTTGAATCAATACAAGAAGTTGACTCAATCATGCCATAAAGATCAACTACCTGGAAAATGTTGGCATTTACACTGAGCTTGAATCATAGACTGCAGTTGGATAGGAGAAACTGAAACCAGTGAAGATATAAATCATAGGCATTTGTGAAATGTGCACTGAAAATAACCTTTTGGATAGTCTGTATTTAGTGGCTCAGATTTGGTATCCAAGCTTCCAGTAACCTACCATTGTTTCAAAATCCTTTCTGGTTTTTTTACATCTAATATATTATGTTGGTCTGTTTCTATCAACATTTAATATCTAATTCTAATGAGTCTCATATCAAGATATTATCCCCAGGGGAAAATGTGATATTTGTCAACTATGAAAGGAAAAATATAAAATTAAGGAAGAGGCAAATTTTATTTTGCAGTTTTGTTTACAGTTTGGAAAAAAATCACCTGCAATGGTGTATTTAAATATAAGATGTGTTGCAATTTGCTCTATATCTGATATCTATTTTTACTCTCTCCTAAGTCCACATTAGTTGGCTCTCTTGGGCGCTACTGTTGGGGGATAAAAGTATGTCATTACAATCAGTCATCAATATATCTTTATTGTTTGTTCTTTAAAAATGTTGTCTTTCTGACTAATGGTTACCCATATCTAGGACATCAGATGATTCTAAGACACAGTCTTCTTCTGTAATCTATTTGGGCAGGATGATTTTCATTAGTGAAATAAAACTTAAAATCTGTTTCTCACATTTTTGCCATTCTGCTTATATAAGCATTCTATGCTCATACTTTCTCTGAATCAGCACTTTTTAAACTTATTTTTCTCTCCCTTTCCAGTATATTATAAATTTTAATGTTCGCTCAACACAAACTAAGTTACATTTTATTAATTTCCTTTTTTTAATATTTCATACAGTTGAAATGACCATACAATTGCAAAGGGCTGAGGGATTGGATGGAACCTGACTTAGAATCTTGAATGAATTTTGACATATTATCTTAACCAGGTTGATCTCAGCTTGCAAAACCTCAAAATTCCATGGTCAATATTCATCATATCATACTTTAGAACAAAGCCAGGAGTAATAATTTTTATTATGTGGCTGAAGTAGCCCAAGGACTCCTCTGATGAACGGTTTCAGAGATGGTACATTATATATGCAGCATATTCACAACAGCATTAATTTTTTAAAAAAATATAATGACTCTTAAGGTGATACATATCAACTTCCAGGCAAAACAGTAAATTATATCAAAGTTTAGTACAAATGACTGTATTTCTGCTTTCTGATGCCACATATTCTTTTTATATCCATTTTAAGTTCCCAATATAGCTATGAAATACTTCATATATCCTACTCTTGAGATGAAATATTCTCACATCAACACAACTACTTTGCATTTGATTTTTTTTTTTAATTATTTTTAAAGAAATTTTAGATTGCATAAATGTTACATCCAAAAAATATAGAAGATTCCCATATACCCCACTTCTTCTCCCTCCCACACTTCCCCAATGAACATTGTTCATTAATGTGGTACATTTGTTACATTTGATGAACACACATTGAAGCATGGCTACTAACCATGGACTATAGTTTAAATAATAGCTTACACTTTGCCCTGCACAATTTTATAAGTTTTGACAAAATGTATAATGGCCTGTATCTGTCATTGCAATATCATGTAGGACAATTCCAATGTCCCCAAAATGCCCTCATGTTGCACCTATTCTTCCTTCTCCCTACCCTCAGAACCTCTGGTGGCCACTGCCTTTATATTAATGTTACAAGTTCTTCCATTGCTAGAATAACCATAAGTCTCCTTTAGTCCAGAGGTGCATTCCCCCCTTATGTTTGTTCATTCTTCAATCTTGAGGATTTGGGGATGGTGATGCCCTCCCTGTCTCCAATTGAGAGAGGGCTTAGATTCCATGGGACAGATAGATTGAACTGTATTGCTTACAGTTGCAGGCACTCTCCACTTCCTGGGTTGGGAGTTGTCCATCAACACCCTTTTGTTAGTTGTCCTGGCTGAATCCAATGAACTGGTGAGTAAGGGTTTTAACTCTGTTGAGATTCAGGACTCAACCAGCATATGAACAGACTGAAGAATTAACTCATGTGTAAAGCCATGTGTGTGGAAATCATAAATGATTTTAACTCTTTTATATTGGTACCATATATTTCAAAGTAAGGCACATTGAGAGGGTACAGAATTTCTTGGATTGTCTACCCTGCCTATAGGTTCTAGATGTCTCTGGACCCCTCAGGAGCCCCGTTGTTTAAGGCATTTTTCCAAACAACAATCACCTGGGGTACTATTTCTTAATATAATATTTTTGCTCTTTCTTCTCTAAATCACATTGACTCTAAATTATTTGATCAGTATGAAGTCAGTGGGATTATGATTTCAGTTAACCTTAGCCCTAACCTTATATTTTTACTGGTACTGAATGCATGACTTATCCTAATGTGATAATAATTTTGTGCATGTTAGTTGACATTTTGCAAAGTAAATCCAAAATTATTTTTATATGTTAGTAGTGAACCATTCATATACTTTTCTTTTCAGTCTAGACACAGCACTTCATCTCTAAGTAATATCTAAATAATATCATCATATTATTTTTAGTTTATTATTTGGATCCATGTGATTCTTCAGTCCTGATTCCTTCATTCCTTCCATCTTGCTTGCTTACTTTCCCAACTTTGTGATGGTCACAAGTTTTGTAAACAAGACTCTATTTAATTTCACCCCAAACTGATGAAGATATTGACCTTAACAAAGCCTAGTCAATTTTGATAACTAAACTGCTTCATTAATTTTGATACGTTAATTGCTTAAAAGCAACTGAGCAAAGCCAAGACATTGACTGATAACTGTATATATTCTGGAAAAAGAGTGAAATCAAAACCCAAGTGAAAAAATGATGGGGAAATTAGTAAAATAAAAAGTATGAAAATAGAAAAAAGTAATATTTCATTTCATAAAAGAGAGTTAATAAATATTGTCAAATGCTAAGGAAAAAGGAGATGTAAACATATGCTCTATAATAATTAGCAATTTCTTAATACTTTCAAGAGTAAATTTCTTTTACATTAAAGAAAATAAGTAGAAACATTATATAAAATTTCCATAAAAACACATGCATTTGTTGAATTAAAAAGGAACCAACATCACGATATTAGTCAGGGTTCTCTAGGGAAATAGAATCAACAGGAGATATCTGAATATACTATGAGAATTTTTAAGAGTGTCTTATGTGGTCGTGGGGATGCACATGTCCAGGTTACATGGGCAGGGTGCAAACCAGGGGCCCTGATGAAAGTCCAATGAAGGTCCTTGATGAGTTTCCAGAAGATGTTGGTTGTCCAAAGACGAGCTGGGAAATTCTCTCTGAATTCTGAAATCACTTCCCTATTTAAGGCATTCAACTGATTGGGTAAAATGTCACTCATTACTGATGGCAATCTCCCTGGTTGATCATAGATGTAATCAGCCATCTACGCGATAAACTCACTGATGACTGAAACCCATAAATGTCTGTGTATTACTATTAGCCCAGTGCTTGCTTGATCAAACAACTGGGCACAATTACCTCGCTGAGTTGACACATTATCCTAACCATCACAATTACTAATTGGTAACAGCTTCCAAAATTATTAATAGTTCTAGATGCTGTAAATGAGGTTAATTAGACCTAGGAAAGCTGAATTAGAGAGCAGAAAACATGGTTAAAGTATGAAATGTTTAAAACCTCAAATCTCAGAATAACTGAATTTCATTTACAAAGTTGTATTTCTATCTCTATGTTTTACATTGGAAAGGATATAATATTATCATTTAATGCTACACCATTTTGGTCATATATATCATTCTATTTTACAACATGGAATGTAAGTGAGCCTTCTATAACTATATCTATATTAATAATGTTTTGAAAAAATACTGAGATGAATTTCAATTGTTTTTTATTGCAGTTGATAGAATTCTTTTATGAAGAAGAAAACCATGAGCATAAAAATATGCATCAGGTTCATCCATTGAACTTGGATCTAACCCCTTTAAAACCTTATAAAAATTGAATTCCTTGCAGCAGTTGAAAATTTGCACCTGTGGTTCTGTGAATGTGTGCAGCTGGCTCTGTGTGTGTGAGAGAGAAATATGCTGATACAAAGTAAGGAAAGGAATTGGAAGCTGTAAGAAGAAGGGAAGGAAATGGAAAGGGAGTTGTAAGTGGTATATTCTAAACAGATAGCAATTTTCCTGGTATCCCATTTTTGTACATACATTCATTTTTAATGAATATATGTGTGCATTGTTAGGGAAAAAGAAATAAAAGGTGAGGAGTTTGCTATAATAAAAGTATAGTCCTGATATTTCATTTCAACATCTCCCTCCAGAAGATGTATCAATAAATTAAAAAGGAAAATTATGAGGAGTGGTTGTATCTCTTTAATTTGAACATCTGCTCCACATGTACAAGGTCTTCAGTTTGAGCCCCAATACACCCCCAGAAAAAGACAAGAAAAGGAAAATTCCATGTTAAAGTAAAGCGTTACTGATATGTGTGACATATGGCATCATTTTACTAATCCTGCAAATGGTAAAAAGCAAAATATAAGGGAAAAAATGAGTGGTTTGTCTAAAATCTTCTACATGATTGATTTCATGTTACATAGCAACTTTAGTCTCCAAACATTTAATCCTCTTATTTCAGCAGCAAAGATTTTGTTACAAATAACCCCTAATTTTTGAAGGCCCTGGGAAGATATAGAATAATTATAAGATTAAGGACCCTTGCTCACGTATCAGTCTGGTAATCTACCATATCACTAACTGGATACAGATAATTGAAGATTAACAGAATGTGTTTACCTTGAAAATATTGCAGTGAACCTGTTTGCTCGAACCAGACGTTGTAAGTTAAAGATGTTATTTAATTCAGAAAATTAGCTAAACAATCACAGAAATGAAGGGATTATTTTCCTTGTAATTACATTCCATAAAGCTTTCTTTACTTTCTTATTCCTGAGGCTATAGATCATAGAATTCAACATGTGGATCACCACGGTATAGAACACAGAAGCCACTTTGTCCTGATTCAAGGAATAGCTGGAACTAGGTCTCAGATATCTATAGATGGAGGTGGCATAGAACATCATTATAGCTGTCAGGTGGGAGGCACAGGTTGACAATGCTTTACGCCTCCCTTCCCCTGAATGCGTACGAAAGCTGGAGGAAAGGATGTAAGAATACCAAGTGAGAATGACCAGGAGAGTCACTACCATATTCACAGGGGCAAAAGCGGAGAAGATGCTTTCATTCATGCTGGTGTCAGAACAAGAGAGCTTAAAAAGTGGGGGCTATCACAGAAGAAGTGACGAATAATATTGGAACCACAGAATGGCAAACTGCTTACATAGTGGTGTTATCCATGGAGTTCAGCAAACCTGCTGCAAAGGAATCAGCTGCCATCTTAAGGCATACCGTCCTGGACATGACTAAGGAGTAAAGTAGTGGGTTTCATACGGCCACATAACGTTCATAGGCCATTAGGCCAAAGAATATGCATTCAGTTGTTGCCAAGGCAATGAAGTACAACTGCAGGAAGCAGCCAGCAAAGGAGATGGTTTACTTCTCAGATAATAAATATACCAGCATCTTTGGGGTGATGAATAACAAACATCCACAGAGGACAAGTTAGCCAAGAAGAAATACATGGGTGTGTGAGGTCTGGAGTCAATTCTGATTAGGAGAATCATCCCAACATTCCCTAGAACTGTAATTGTATAAATCAGAAAACATAGCAAAAAGAGGATAATGTGTTGCTCCACGGATTCTGCCAATCCCAACAGGATGAACTCAGTCAGTGAAGTATAATTCTTTCTGGCCATTTATTACAAACGTATTTAATTGAAACTTTGTATTAATTGCAAATATTTCCGTCTTCAAATCTTTCGAGGTATAAGTAAAAATGTTAATAAGGATATACACAAATGGTATATAAACCACCTAATTTAACATAGCAGAGTAAATTGAGTGACAGAGATAAGATAACATTCAGAGGACAAATGGATAATGCATATTATTTAACAATAATTTGCTATAATGAATCTGGGTTGTGGGCCTCTTAAGTCACTGGTCTAAGTCCAAGACCCACAACAGTTTCTGCAAATTTAACATACATTTTTCTCTTGTTTCTATGTAAGCTCACATTCAAAATACAAAGGATAGGAATATTCTTGTTGTACTCTCTGCCATTCTCTGAACAAGTGGATTTAACTCAAGGATGTATCCATTTTTTTTTCCCCTGAAAATCATTTTGTACAATCTTCACTTCCAAAATTCATACATTTCCCCTGTAAATGTTTCATGCAAAAACCCAAGAAGCCAAGCTAATTAAAATTTTATTTAAGCAATATTATGTTGTATATCTTTAAGAATTTTTTTTTATCATAATTGATTTAAAAAGAATCTAACAGTTGTTCTGGTAACAAAGTTGGTGCATTATAACTTAATGCCTTGTAATAACAGATTTGTTATATGTCCAACCCGGAAAATAAGAGCTCCAAATCTTTGTACTTTTCCTCCCAGGTAGCATATTACTTCTGTAATTTATTATTTTCTCTTTCATTAAAAGTTATCAGTTGGAGATAAAAAATTTTTTTTTTAAAAAAAGTAATCTTCATCTTTATAACACACTCATTGTAAAGCTGGATTACATATTTGTAAATTTTGAGGTCACTTTTGAGTAAATACATGTTGCAGCACTTTTGTATTGTTGTCCATCAAGACGATTGGGCAACTATGAGAATTAGATATAGGTACTAATTGTTGAGTCAATTCTCTAATGGCAAGAGCTCCGTGTCAAAAGGAGAAATTATAACAATGAGCAGATGCAACTGTATTTCAAAGCTGATGCAATCAGACATGTGGTGCTTGAATCAAAGTGGTTTCAGCTTGTTAGGTTACTTTAAAGACTTTCACTTAAGCTAGATTAAATCATTTTAATTAACTGTATACATTGTGTCTCTCAGTAATTTTAGCTTATTCCAAGAGAATAGATAATCTAATTCTTATTCTTTCCCTTATTCTGTGGGTGTCTGGTTAAATTATTATTATTTTTTTTATTATTATTTGAATTACCAGGTCAGGAATTGAACCCAGGACTTCATATATGGGAAGATGGTGCTCAACCACTGAGACACATGAGCTCCCCTGAGTTGGTTTTCTCATTAATTTGCATGTTGTTTGTTTTTAAGTTTTTAGGAGGCACTGCGGATGGAACCTGGGACCTCCCATGTGGAAAGAAAGTACTCAACTGCTTGAGTCACATAAGTTCCCCTGTCTAGGTAAATTTAACTACCAGTCCAGGTTTGTTCTTGAGAAAATAAATGAGCAAGCAAAACTACCTATTATCCTTTGCCCCAATGATCAAGAAATACTGTACTCTGAGTAAACAAGAAAATAGATAATCAAATATAAATTCTTTTTTTATTATTTTAAAATTTTTTTGTTTGTTTGCAATTATTGCCTGAGCTTCTGGTGGAGGTTATACTGTGGATGAACCTACAATTTTTCTGTAACCAAGTCCCTGAGTGAAACAAAGTGAAATAAACCACACTGGGAGTTTGTATGCAAGGATTATCTATTTTCGTAGAGAACTCACAATGCATCAGATATTATATAAACTTTTTCCATTTAAATTCTCAATCCTCCACACTAGTCCTTGAAGTTGTAATTATTGTTTTCTTCTTTTTGCATATAAGGCTATCAAAGCTGAATGGTGTTAAATTATTTTCCAATAAACACACTGCTAAGAATTGGAAGAATCAACATGAACACAAATTTTAAGTAAAGAATTAATACTTAGCTACCTACTAATTCTTGCCCAGTTCTATTGTGTGTTTTTCTGAGAATTTTAATTTTGCAGTAATCTTAGATTTACAGAAAAGTTGCAAAGATGTTACAGAGAATTCCCATATACTCTCCATTTTGTTTCTCTTAATGTTGACAATGTTACATTACCTTTCTACATTTGTCAAAACTAAGAAAAATAATATTGCTCCCATAGTATTAATTACAGATTTTATTCAGATTTTACACTATTGTCCTTTTCCTTTTCTAGGATCCAATCCAGGATCTCACATTGCATATAGCATCTTTTGTTTTTTTTTTAAAGAAAACATTAATACCCTTACATTTTCTTCTGAGTATAGGTTTCATCACATCACACAGGTTTTAAAATACAGTGATCTCATGTCTAAATTTTTTTCTAAATACTCTGAAAGTTTGGTTTTTAATCTTTTAATTTTTAATTAGAGAAGTTGTAGGTTTATAGAAAAATCATGGAGAAATGAAAAAGAAATACAGTTTTCTTATATACCTTACTCATTATTAACACATTGCATTCATTAGTGTGGTATATTTGTTACAATTTATAAAAGAATATTATAATTGTACCATTAACGGTAGTCCATAATTTACAACAGAGTGTATTTTCCCCCCATATGGCACCCTATTATTAACACCTTGCATTGGTATGGTATATTTGTTATAATTTGTGATAGAACATTTTAATTATATTATTAATTATAATCCATCATTTATAATCGGAGTTCACTGTGTTGTACACTCCTGTTTTATTATTTAATTTTTATTCTCGTATCATATGTGTTACCTAAAATTTCATCTCTTAACCATCACATTCATATATAAAATTTAGTGCTCTTAGTTGTACTCACAATTTTGTGCTACCATCACCACCATCTATTCCCAAAATTTTACAATCAACCTAAATAGAAATTATATACAAATTAAACATTGACTCCCCATTCCCTACCTCCAGCCCAGCCCCAGGTAACCTATATTCTAGACTCAAAATCTATGAGTTTGCTTATTCTAATTGTTTCAAATCAGTGAGATCATACACTATTTGTCCTTCTGTGTCTGGCTAATTTCACACAACATAATGTCTTCAAGTTTCATCCATGTTGTTATATGAACTAGAATTTCATTCCTTTTTTAATGCTGAATAATATTACCTTGTATATATATCACATTTTGTTTATCCATTTATTAGTTGATGGACACTTGTGTTATGTCCCTCTTTTAGCAATTGTGAATCATGCCACTATGAACAATGATGTGCAAATATCTATGCAATTCCCTGTTTTCAAATCTTTTAGTTATATGCTTAGTAGAGGGATTGCCAGGTCATGTGGTAAGTAATTCTAGATTTAGCTTTCTGAAAAACTGCTAAACTGTCTTTCACAGTGGCTGCACTATTTTACATTTTCACCAGCAATGGATGAGTGTTCCTATTATTCCTCATCCTCTACAACACTTGAATTATGTGGTTTGAATAGTAACCATTCTAGAGGGTGTGAAAGACTATCTCATTGTGGTTTTTATTTGCATTTTCCTAATAGCTAATGATTTTGAACATCTTTTCATGTGTTTTTAAGCCATTTGTATATACTCTTTGAAAAAAATGTCTATTCCAGTATTTTGTCCCTTTGTAAATTGGGTTGCTCATTTTTTTATTGTTGAGTTGCATGATTTCTTTATATATTCTATATATTAAACCCTTATTAAGGATGTGGTATCTAAATATATTCTCCCATTGAGTAGGTTGTCTTTTTACTTTAGCGATAAAGTCCTTTGATGCACAACATTTTATTTTTTATTTTGATGAGGTCTCATTTATTGTTTTCATTTGTTGACTGAGTTTTAGGTTTAAAGTCTAAGAAACCAGTTCCTAACTCAAAACCCTGAAATGCTTCCCTACATTTTCTTCTTGCATTTTTATGTTCCTGGTTCTTATATTTACATCTTTGATCCATTTTGAGATAATTTTTGTATATGGTGTAAGAGGAATCCTCCTTCATGCCTTTGCATATGGATATCCAGTTTCCCCAGCACCATTTTTTGAGGAAACTATTCTATTCTAATTGAGTGGACTTGGCAGCCTTGTTAAAAATCAATTGGCCATATATGTGAGGGTCTATTTCTAAACAATATTAAATGGTATTGCATTGGGCAGAATTGACATCTCCACAATATTTAGTTTTCCAATTCATGAGCATGAATGAAATTCCTTTTATTTAGATCTTCTTCAATTTCTTTTATCAAAGTTTGGCAGCTTTCCTTTTATTAGCTCTAGTAGCTTTGCTGTAGAATTGTGGGAACCTTCTGTATATAGGATCATGTCATCTGCAAATAATGAATATTTCATTTCTTCCTTTCCAATTTGGAGGCTTTTTATTTCTTTTTCTTGCCTAACTGCTCAGGCTAGAACTTGCAGTCGAATTTTGAATAATGTGGTCACATTTGGCATCCTTGTCTTGTTCCAGTTCTTAGAAGGAAAGCTTTCAGGTCTTTCACCATTGAGTATGATGTCAGCTGTGGGTTTTTCATATATTCACTTCATCATGTTGAAGAAGTTTCCTCCTACTCCTATTTTTCTAAGTGTTTTCTTCAAGAAGGGTTGCTGGCTTTTGTCAAATTCATTTTCTGTGCCAATTGAGATGATATGTTTTTTTCCCTTTGTTTTGTTAATATAGTGTTTTAGCATTAATTGATTTTCTTATATTAAACCACTCTTGCATACCTGGGATAAAACACACTTGATAATGGTGTATAATTACATTAATGTGCTGTTGGATGTGATTTGCAAGAATTTGTTGAGGATTTATTTATATATATATATTCATTAAAGAAATTGGTCTGTAATTTTCTTTTATTGTAGAATCTTTAACTGGCTTTGGTATTAGGGTGATGTAGGTTTCATAGAATATGAAACATGTTAGATATTTTGGAAGAGTTTGAGCAGAAATAGTATTAATTCTTCTTGGAATGTTTGGTATAATTTAGCTGTAAAGCCATCTGGCCCTGGGCTTTTCTTTGTTGTCAGGGTTTTGGTGATTGATCAGTCTCTTGTAAGTGGTTTGTAGAGATCTTCTCTATCTTCTAGAGTCAGTGTAGGTGGTTCATGGATTTCTAGGAATTTGTGCGTTTCATCTAGATTGGCTAATTTGTTGGCATACAGTTTTTCATAGTATCCTCTTATGATCCTTTTTTATTTTTGTGGGGTCAGTAGTAATATATCCCACTCATTTATGATTTTATTTATTTCTTTTCAGTCTTTTTTCTTTGTCAGGCTAGCTAAGGTTCGTCAATTTTATTGATCTTTTCATAAAACAAACTTTTGGTTTTATTAATTCTACTTTTTTGAAAAATTCTTTATTTCATTTATTTATGCTCTAATCTTTATTATTTCTTTCCTTATGCTTGCTTTGGATTTATTTTGCTGTTCTTTTTCTAGATGCTCCAGGTGTGCAGTAAGGTCTTTGATTTTAGCTCTTTTTTGTTTTTTACTGTAAGCATTGAGACCTTTATATTTCCCTCTCACCACTGTGTTTGCTGTCTCTCAAGCTATTTACTGATTTCTCTTTTATTTTTTCCTTTGATGCCCTGATTGTTTAATTAACTCCAATATATTTTTCAAATTTCTAGTTCTATGTCTGTTATTTATTTCCAGCTTCATTCCATTATAATTAGAGAAGTTTCTTTGTATAATTTCAGTCATTCTAAATTTATTAGTTTGTGACCCAATATGTGGCCTATCTTGGAGAATGATCCATGTTCACTTGAGAAAAATGCATATCTTGCTGTTTTGGGGTGTAATGTTTTGTATAGGTCTGTTAGGTCTACTTCACTTTTTTCATTAGTTATGTTCTCTGTTTCTTTATTAAGCTTCTGTCTAGACTTTGCGTCAATTGATGAGAGTGGTGTATTGAAGTCTCCAACTAGTATTTCTCCCTTCAGTTTTTCAAGTGTTTGCCTCATATATTTTGGGGCCTTGTGGCTAGGTGCATATTTATAATTGTTATTTTTTCTTGGTGGATTGACCCTTTCTTAATATATTGTGTCCTTCTTTGTCTCTTGTAAAAGCCTTTAACTTAAAATATATTTTGTCTGATGTTAGCAAAGTTACCCCAACTCATTTTGTTTACTATTTGCATGGAATATCTTTTTCCATCAGTGACAGTTTGAAGTTTTGTCAATAATTTAATGATATAATTTTTAAAAATTGATCAGCAAATGCAACATAAGTCCAAACAGAATTTCAAAATATTTCTAAATGAAAGTGACAAGGTGATTGTATTTTGGGGGATGTGAAATAACCCAGAACATAAAGAACCATGCCATCCCTGAAGAAATGTATATTAAGACCACTTTATGAAGGAAACTTGATCAATGAATAACATTTATCATTAATAGAACAAGATAAATTGTCTAGAAGTAGATCTATGTATCAATGAATTTAATTTATTATAAGGAATGTCATGGAAGATGAATAGGGTATTTTTTCCATTAAAGTATATATTAATATCTATTTCTATTTTCTATATTTCACATTAATAATAAGAGGGGAAATACACTTTCTACATTTTGTAAAAGAAGAATGATGTCTAGCTCATAAAATAAACATCTTTCAATTCTACTAGGTTAAGAAAAATGTTAAATGTCTCCTTATTGCAGGCCTTAGCAAGGATATGCATCCTGAGGTATTATGCAATGCTTTTGAGAGACTAAATAGAAACAAAAAATTCAGAGAAGTTTGTTGTATTTTAAAGCAGAACATATGTGTATCCTATAGCCAATCAATTGTACGTCTAGGGATGACCCTAAACAAACTCCTGAACATATGTACCAAATAATGTGCATAGTCATGTTCATATCAACCATTTGTCCTAATAGAAGGTAATAGAAAATTTAATTGTGGCATATTCATGAAGCAGAATTTTATAAAATACTGAAGTTAAAGGATGCAAAACCATGCATTAACATGGAAGACTGAAGAAAAACACAAAAAATATATGAAGACAAATTGTATGACATCATGTTTATAATGTTCAAACATAAATCAATTGATATGTAAAAAAACACATAGTTTTAGGAATATAGATAACTAATTTTTTTAAAAACTGAGAGGGAATAACAAGTGTCTCAAAGAACTTGCTATATATGAAGCAGATTGTCTATGAGAATATTTTTACTCTGTCTTGTTTCCTGTAGCTCCTGCCAGGTTTCTCAACCTAGTTTTCCAGCTTACTTGTCAGTTCTATCCAATATCCTTTCAGCAAATTAAATTTCTTAAAGTGAACGAAGTTTTTTTTTTTTTTTTGTCTTCTTTGCAGCCAGCATTCCTATTTATAAAACATGATGTTACCTTTACAGCTAAGGATAATCCTTGTATTTTAATAATGCATATATTACTTGTGGAAAGGAAAATTGCCTTTACAGTCATCTTCCCCATGGGATATAAGTCTCTTCTCAACTGGAGGTGGAGTGGACATCACCACCCCAGACTCCTCAGGATGGGGGGAAGAGCTATGGACTAGAGTGGACTTACTTGTGTTCTACTATAGACATATTGTGATTCAAGCAATGGAAGAAATTACAACATTGATGTGGAGCCAGTGGCCACTGGTGGCTCTGTGACCAGGGACAGGGAAAAGCAGTTATAATACAGGGGCTTTTTCTGGGCTTGGGAATTGTCCTGAGTGACATTGCAATGACAGATATAGGACATTTTATATCATCATATAACATGCAGAACTGTGTGGAAGAAAGTGTGGTCTACAATATGAACTATGGTTCATGCTTAATGGCAAAGCCCCAGGATGTGTTCATCAGTTGCAATTAATGTACCACACTAATGAAGGATATTTATGTGGGAGGTTGTGGGAGGTGTGGGAGGTGGAGCATCTCGGAATCCCTATTTTTTTGTGTAACATTTATGTAATCTAAGTATCTTTAAAAAAAATAAAAATAAAAAAACAAAAAATGTAAAAATAAAAAGTACAACTAAGAAATTGTTTAAATTTTGTTGGGGAACGGGGAGGCAGAGGGTAAATTACAGTTTCTTTAAAGTAAAAGAGGAAAAAAAGAAAGAAAAATGACTGTGGCTCCTCCTCTCACTTTGCAATTTTTCCAGTTCTTTATTCTGTATTTTTTCAGCTCTTAATTCCTCACACACATTGTTATTTTGATTGAGGAAAGAGAGACTCTTTTTTTATATATATATATACACACTGATTTCCTCCTTTCTAGAAAAGAAGCCACTCTGGTAACTATAAAATTCATTTCAATTTTCCCTCCATATATTGGATAGACACAGGTTGTTGGAGTAAATTTGGCATCCCATATTTCTGGATTCTCCATTCTGTCTGCTCAAAGAATTTTAACTTATGGACTCTGCCAGTGTCAATATCTAAAGAAAGTTAGTCTAGTGTTGCTTTTTTAAAATATTAAGAAATACTGTTGTAAATATTTCTGTAATTGTTACCAAAAGCTAACATTCATTATATGAACAATCCATTCAACAAGGTGCTGGGTACTTAATGTGTTGAATCACTGAATCCTTAAAAGAATCTTATGAGATGAAGAGTTATTTTTTACAATTTAAAAATTTAAAAAAATAAAAATTAAATAAGTAACTCAAGCTTTCCAATGTGTGAAATGGCAAAACTAAGATTCAAACTCAGGTTATATGAGCCATAAACTATTACTACTACATTTTATCATTCAACTCATATTTCCTTCCAGTCTCTGACATGATTGAGAACAAATTAATGGTGCTTGGAACTCATCTCGATAGTACTGAGCTTATACCTTAGCATTCCTCATATAACTAAATGCTGTAAATTTCCTTTGTCTGTGAATAGAAAGTGGGAACTGATACAAATCTCAGGATTTGAATAAAAAATCATGTTTTCACTATAGTTTGGGGAAATTAACGGTGTTTCCTTCTCTTTTTTTTTTTGTAATGAAAGATCTTCCAACAATGGTTACATAGGTTCAAACTGGTTTTATCACAGTCAATTGTGTACCCTCACTTCATCTTTTTCATTTACAAGAAATCAGTCTCATTGGAAAAAGAAGTAATTGCCTATTCAAAATCCTCTTGAGATTGGGGTTTATCCTGGGATAATGTCCCACTAGTAACAAACTAGAAGATAAATATGCATCTCTTATAAGACCTATTTCTAAAACCTGGAGGGAAAAACTGTTAACATCTTGAACAAAATATATTTTACAATTCAAAATTCTAGATGGTACTAAGGTAGGTGAACAATTCCCTAAGTTTCAACAAACTCTTGTGAATGTAGCAATGATAATAGATTGTCCTTAGATTAAAGGTATCTTTGCTAAACCTTTGGGTTGAACCTGCGTTGAACTTCAGGCTTTGTGTATGTTAGCAGGTGAAGGGAGAGGGTGAGAGTGGTGGTAGCATAGATTTGAGTTAACCTTACCCATGGCATTTAAAAAAAATTCTCCCCAATTTGTTGTGCACCTTAAAGCCATGAGAGGTGAGCTGATTATGCCTATTTTAGAATTTGGGGGATCCCAGGGTCTAATTATTTCCATACCTCAGTAAATTGAACCTCAGAATCTATGACCATATAGCACATACTTACCCATGGTATGATTATTTTGTATTTGTTCTTATAAATATCAACGCAGAGAACTTAGGCTTTGAAAGCCAGATATTGAATTATTTGAAAAAAATAATATGGTTAACAAAGATAGATATAGATAAAATAAACACTTTAATGCATCTACAATATAATAAATCCTATAAAATATGCTATGATTACTTAGTTTAATACTGATTTCAACCTTATGATATATCACTACATTATTTAAACAGAAAAAAAAAAAAAAAACATTGAAGCATGGAGAAGTTCAATAACTTGTAAAAGATTAGATGTCAGACCTGATGTTAAACTCAAGTGTGCCTAATTCTAATTTCTGTATGTTTGACCACCACAGCACAATGCCGTTTGAAAAGAGCAGTGATTAAATTAAGTGTGGTTAGCAAGAATTTCTTTCTCTTCTACGTATATTCTTCCCAGTGTGAAATAAAAATCCATTCATGGGAACCTACGTAAAATAGCAGCTTTGTTAAATGAGATTTCCTTGTGAACCAGTGAAGACAAACTTGTTTCAGGAGATTTCTCTGAGCTCAGAGTGTCCTGAGATGAATCAAATATAAGTGAAATTGTTTTTTTATTCAGCATTTGACCGCTGAACCCCATAAACAGTTTTCAAGGTACATTGGGATTTAAGGAAGAAAAATGGGGCTTTGATCTGAAGTAATTTGTAAGTGGTTTATAAATATACGATTCACATTTGTTAAAATGATTAATGGCCATGACACTGATTGATCTTGTGAATGTGACTTAGCCACCTTGTCTGAAAAATAAGGGTGCAGATAAGATAATTGCTGAGGTTCCTTTCTGCATTAACATGTACAATTATATAACCTGTTATAGAATCTTGAAAAAGTAGAAAATATTTCAATATCATAGGCACTAGAGTATTTTGATTAAAAAGTGGGACAAGAGTCTGTCTGTGTGAAATTGGGCACCTTTATTGGGCAACTTAATTACATTCTCTGTGTTCCAGTTTTCTCATCTGTAAAAACAGAAATAACTATATCTATTTTATAGGATAATTATTAGATTAAACAAAATATTTTATATTAAGTGCTTGGCAAATTTCTTGACACGTTTTCCATTATTTTTAGACAATATTTTATTCATCATCTTTATCATCATCAATAAGATAATTAGGTATTTTATCACAGTATACCAAAGTTGTACTTGATTTAAAAATCCAAATGAAAACTAGTCAAGGAAAGGAAAAGTTAGAATTTGCCTTTTTTGTTATGTTGTTATGATGATGGTATTGTTGGTAGTCATAGTAGTGGTGGTAGTGGTGGTAATTTTTTATTTCTGTTTGGTGAAATTTTGTGAGGTTGTTAATTTTTATTTATTCATGTTTTTGTTGGTTCCAGTGAGCAAATAAAACATGTTTTGGTAAACATGTCTGATTTTAGTAATTTATATCAATAATCTCTAGCAAATATAGAAGCTTGCTAAACAAATATAAAAGCTCCAATTACGAAGCTTTAAAATGTATAAGCCTCATTAATCTCAGAGGACAACCTTCATAATTAACTGAGTAGTTACCATTTCCAACTCAATAAAAAATAATCTTGTAAATTTGGTATATTTGGAGTACTTAATTATTCTTTAATGTTAAATCTTTAGTTATAGGTTTGATGAAAATGACTTCAAGGAAACCTTTTTCATACTGATTTAGACAACTATCTGGATATTTCAAACTAATGAATGCTCACATGTTTCTTATAAAGTGGCAGTTCCATAAATATTTAACAAATATTTACTCATTTAATCCTCTCACTATCACAGAGTTGTTAAATAACTTTACAAATGTCACACAACCAGTAAATTACAAAGCCAAGATTTGAACCCAATCATATCTTGCAAAATGACCACACTTTAATTCTTAAGGTAAGCTGTTTCCCCAAATCACAGATTTTATACTGTATGATTATTTTGTTCATGTGAGGTAATTTTTTCCCAGAATTTTTCTTAACTATATTTTCCTTTACAGAAAGGATATGGTTTTAAGTTTGGAAAAATGGAGATTGCCCTCCAAAGATTCTGCCAAAATTCTTGTAATTTTACCAGGTCTCATCAACTGAGCTTCATTCATTTCCTTTCAAATTGAAAAGAAATAATATCATTTCCGAATGCACACAACTTCTGAAGAGTTACTAATTCCCTCCTTTAAAGAAAAATACAAAACAACGAAAAAATAAACCACAGAAAATGATTTTGTTAACTTTCGATTTGCTTTCTAAGAATAGAGAATAAAGGTGTTCCTGGTTCTTCCACCAGCCAAGCCATATCACATCTTCTAATACCATCTATCTTGGATGGGAAAAGCAAGAAAACCAAGAAGATGTTGGAGAGTAATTATACCATGCCAACTGAGTTTATATTTGTTGGATTCACAGAGTATCTACCTCTCAGAGTCACACTATTCCTGGTATTTCTCATAGTATACACATTAACTGTGGTGGGAAATATGGGCTTAATGATCTTAGTTAATATCAATTCAAGTCTTCAAATCCCCATGTATTATTTTCTTAGCAACTTGTCTTTCTTGGACATTAGCTATTCTACAGCAATCACTCCTAAAATGCTGATGAATTTCTTAGCATCCAAGAAGAGTATCTCTTCCTCTGGTTGTGCAATACAAATGTTTTTCTTTGCTTGTTTTGCCGATGCTGAGTGCCTTATCCTGGCAGCAATGGCATATGACCGCTATGCAGCCATCTGTAACCCACTGCTTTATTCTACACTTGTGTCTAGGAGAGTCTGTATTGGCTTCATTATGTTGGCATACTTCAGTGGAAGTCTGACTTCACTGGTACATGTCTGCTTCACATTCAGGCTGCCATTTTGCAACTCCAATCTTGTAAATCATTTTTTCTGTGATATCCCACCTCTCCTGGCTTTATCATGTGCAGATACCCATATCAATCAGCTTCTGCTCTTTGTCTTGTGTGGCTTCATCCAGAGCAGCACTTTCATAGTCATATTTATCTCTTACTTCTGCATCCTCCTCACTGTTTTGAGCATCAAGTCCCCAGGAGGCAGAAGTAAAACATTCTCCACCTGTGCTTCCCATCTCATAGCAGTCACCTTATTTTATGGGACCCTCCTGTTTATGTACTTACGTCCTATGACTAGTTATTCTCTAGACACTGATAAGGTGGTTGCAGTGTTTTATACAGTTGTCTTTCCCATGTTTAACCCAATAATCTACAGCTTCAGAAACAAGGATGTGAAAAATGCACTAAAAAAACTATTAGAAAGAAACTGGACCTTTCAAATGAATTAGAATTTAAATCATTTCAAACATACAAGGCCTGCTCTTCCCTTCCAATCTCCTCATGTACAACTACCCCACATGTACCTCATGCCTCAACTATTTTAAGTTTACCATAATTTGCCAGAAGTAAAGAGACCTTTTCATCATCAAAGTCATAAATTGCTGGGTCCCCATGTTCCAGGATTATTCTATCCCAAATTCTTCTCTGTAAATATTCCTGAATTACAAAACGAAAATGTAATTGTTCATCAATTAGTGTTCCTGAAATACATTGGATTCATTATATTCTTTATCATGTGTCATGGAAGATATGTATTGATTTCTCTGTGAACCCACCTACATTAGATCATTATTGGCAGCATGGGATATGTATTATTGGTTTATTTTCCAACACCTATAAAAAATCTTGTATATGGCATGTCCTCATTAATGTGTGTTAAACAGATGGAAGAATGGGTGGTTAGAAGAATGTATGCATGGATGGGTAGATCTAGCCTTGCGAATTTGTTTTCTGCACTTACAGAACATTTATCATCAAGGAAGGTTGATATTACCTATGGTGGGTAGTGGTGGTAGTGGTGAGGGTTGGGGTTCATTGGCTTTCAGGAAATCATAGAGAAGGCACATATCATAATATCAGAGTGAAGTTCTACCACATTATCTGTCTTTGTGGAAGATTGATTTGCTGGAAGAGATCCATTCACAAATGGTATTTGTGAAAATCAAATAAGATTGTGAAGATCATCAATATTATAAACTCCATAAATTACTATTTCCACATATATGTTACTTACATTTTCTTTGAGGTTCTATATTAAAGAAGAGGTAA
>JAQZBX010004266.1:0-35029 GCA_029593785.1 Cabassous unicinctus | reverse complement strand
ATCAAATTATAAGAAGCAGTTCAACAGCTTCTTTAACAGGGAGCTATCAAATGTAAGGCTTATATTTCAGTTTCTGAAATAAGTTAGCTTAAGTTAATTAAAGTCTAATGGATTTGTAAACTATTAAAATTGTTAAGAGTTCATCTTTCCCTGGGTTTCTCAAAAGTAGCGCTGTTCACATTTTGGGCCAAGTAATTTTTCATTGGGGGCTATCCTGTGCATTATAGGTGATAAATTAAATCCATTAGGCCCAAAATGGAGGAGCCCATACTAAGCCCCATGTCAGCAAATCCAAAAATCTAGGCTAGTTTTTATTACCTGTAAATGCCTAGCTAACCCAGAATACAACATTTAAATAAAGTAGATCAGTTTTCACCAGCTAACTTCATCATTCCTAAGCAACCAAATGCTCCCTACTTCTTAAGACTACTTAAGAAAATGGAAATGCAATATCATCTAGTCATACCATTTCCTCACTTATTTCCTACATTTGCCCTATATGAGCTTCTCCTTTTCACCCCCTTGATGGTGCTTCCTTCTGAGTGGGATGCTGCCTGATAAATCACTCAACTAAGTTGCGAGATCCTAAACTGCACGAAAATCTTATCTTAATCTCAGGATGTTTAGGAGCATCTCTTGCCTCTACTCGTGAGATGACAGTACCATGCCACCTATTTTGTCACCGCAAATGATGTATTCACATACTGCTAAATGGCCACTGGGGGGGCGAAGTCATCCCTGGTTAAGAACTCCTGATCTAGCCCAAATCTTTTTCTTTGTTCATTCATAAGGCAAATTAAGCCCATAATAATTAGGCTGGTACCTAAAATCTCAGATGTGATCTTATCTATTTTGTTCTATGTTATTTACCTATTTGTTATACATTTTTATGTGTAAACAAATAAAATTAACACATAATAAAATAAACACAAAATATTAAAGCCAAAATATATGCTTTATGAAATGGGGCGCAGTTGAGAAGAAATTAGAAAAGAGTAAGATATATTGAATGAGATTTATTTTTCTGCTTCTGTCTGTGATGAGAAAGAATGCTGCCTGAGAAGTTATATTATATTTCAATCATAAGAAAGTAATACAATGTTCAAACTTAAAATAAAACAAAACAATGATGATCTTTCTGAAATAATATCTATTTTTTAATGAACAATTCAAATTGATGTGAGAAATAATGTTTATGTGACAATTCTACATCTGTTATTGCCCTTACATTGAATATTAGAGTTGACAGTCAAATGATTTTTATGTATTGAGGTAGAAAAGGAAAATTTTTCTAGTGATATTAGAGAAAAAATTTATAGGTCACACAAAGTAAATCTGTATCTTCAAAGGAATACATCCATATTATTTTTTCTCAAAGATAAAATAAAATATTTTCTTGAAACACTATCATTAGTCATTTGCCATATGGAGAGCACAAAGATAGATTGAGACTGAGTAATGATTGACAATCCATACTTTTTCTTACTCAGCCACAGACACTGTTAGGTATGGTGGAGGAGGCATGCCATAATTTATTACTAACATGTTATTTGTTCCACTTAAGTAAGCTTATGAACCATTTCCTTGTTAAATAGATATGGTCATCATAGTGTACCATGAGGATTTTACCTTAGATAACAACATATGTCTTTTTTATATTGTAAAAGAAGATAAAAGATTTTATGTTTCATAAAATCACCATTTTTGTTTCATATTTCCTTCTTGAACAAACTAAAGGTAAATGATCTGACAACACTCCCCAATATATCCACCCAGTCACCGCCGCCCCCCCCGCCCACACATGCACACAGTCTTTTGGAAGAGTGTTTTGGAGGAAAATTCACAGAAATCCAAGCAATATCAGGTTTGCTATTCTAGAAGCACATCCCATTTTCTTTCTTCTTTGTTCATTTCTCTTCATTATTTTATTTTGTTTTTTTTTTTAAAGAAGCTTTAGACAACATAAATGTTACATTGAAAATATAGGGGGATTCCCATACACCCTATGCCCTTCCCCTCGCACACTTTTCCCCATTAACCACATCTTTCATTAGTGTGGTATATTTGTTGCAATTGATGAACACATATTGAAGCATATTGAAGCCAACAATGGTCTATGGTTTACATTATCATTTACACTTTACACAGCACAATTTTATAGGTTTTGAAAAATTGTATAATGGCTTGTATCCGTCATTGCAATGTCATACAGAACAATTTTAATGTCCCAAAAATGCCCCATGTTACACCTATTCTTCATTCTTCCTCCTCAGAACCTCTGTGACCATTGCCTTTATATCAATGTTAAAAGTTTTTCCATTGCTACAATAATAATATGTCTACTTTAGTTCGTAGTTGCACTCCCCCCTAGCTCATCCCATTTTTATGCTATGCAAATAATCTGGCAGTATCACCTATAATTATTGAGAAGCTGGCTATGTGCCTTTTAATGTGTATTATTAGGAAAGCAAAATCTCTCATTAAATGTTATCAGTTGATGGTACCCAGTAGCCTTATGCAGTGATCAAACTCTGCATTCTAATCCTTTTCTGCCACCTCAAAATTCTACAGTTTGGAGAGCACACCTGCTTCTCCTCTAGTTTTATCTGGAATCTGTAAAAACAATCTCTGCACCTTAGAGAATAGATTCTGACATTGCTACAAAGGAGCATCACTCCACTTCTTGAGTGAAGTATGGCTTGCATCCAAGCCTTACATGACAGCTGTACCAAGTGCCAAAACCTGTGATCTAAACTGCCACATCAACATTTCTTCCAGTTATCTATTGATATGTTACAGAATTTTGTGCTAACAACAACAGAAATTATTTATTTTGCAATTTGCAATTAAATATATGATTTCTTCAGGGCTTGGGGAGGATGATTTCTCACTGCTCCAACATGTACTGGGTCTCATTTGGAATCATTTGAGCAGCTGGGGCTTGAATAGCTAGAGTTTGACTGGGCATCTCGTTTTCATACAGTCTTAGGGCATCTCCTTTTGGTATCTTTAAACGTTCTCTTCAACAAGGTGGCCTCAAGGTAGTCCAAGGGTAAGTGTTCTACAAGAACAAGCATCCTTTGACTTAGACTTAGAAGTATCAGAATGTCACTCTCACTGACTTCTATGGGTAGAACAAATCACTCAGATTAGCCCCAATACAATGGGAGGAAAAGAACTTACAGACATCTTTAATCTATCATGTCATACAACCATGACTGATTTTCTTAAACACTCAGTTCTATTTAGTGATAAAATTATGTAAATAAAGTCTTGAGGCTCCTCAGAGTGAAAAACAAAAAAAAAACAAAAAAAACACAACTCAAAACCAAAAACAAATATATAATTTACATCTTTGAGCTTCTTCTTGAATTTCCTTTTGATACAGTCTAAAATTTGAAATCCTCACAAGACTGTGTGCATGCACCAGTCCAAATTCCATGTTTCAGGCTGCAAACTGTGAAATTCAATGAGGGTTTTTAATGAATTCCCCAAGAGAAGCTGGCTGGCTGAAATAGAGATGGAAATTCTCTCTTTTAACTGCTGGAATAATCACTTCTCCTTGTTGGATGAGATAACTCTCATTGTTGAAGGCAATCTTCTAAGTTGATTTTAGATGAAATCACCCATAGATGCAATCAACTTTCTGATGATTTAAGTCCATGAAATGTCTTCTCAGTAACAATCAGGCCAGTGCTTGCTTAACCAAACAAATGGACACCATCACATGACCAAGTTGACACATGAACCTAACCATCACCCCCACCAAGCACCTGACCCAGATAAACAATCAAGTTCCTAGTTCATTACATTTGACCCAATACAAAATAAAACCCATGTGTCCTAAGCTCACCTATATAAGTTAGATAAACCCCTGTCCAATCAAAAGGAGTGAAGCTAAATTATTTGCCATCCTAGAAGATTGAAGCTACTTCTGTTTTCACACATGCTCAGGCTTCTTTTCTGAAGCAACATATTTGGCATCCTGAAAAAAAAGTTGTAATTTGCAAATTTGATTCTGATTTGCCTTTTGACGAGTTTAGAGACATCAGCAAGAAATAGAAGGTGTCCCTCTGGGGCTGCAGGCTTTGGTGACTGACCAGGTGAAGTGGCCACAACAGATTTTTGTGGCTACTGTTTGACTCCTGAGACTCTGCATTCCCAAGGTAAACTACTCCTGTATCTGAACTCCATGGTTTGCCTCAAGTTCAATTGCCTTATATTGGGGACTTTGGTTTAGGTTCTTGTGATTTTGGTTTTGTCGCCAGATCACCCATTTGGTTTTACTTTACTCCTGCCTCCTGTTGTTTAATTTTCGGACTGTCTCTCTTGGAGCCTCCTTTACTGTCCATAGAACTGCTTCTGTTCTAGTCTAGATGTCTGTCTCATCCTTCCACTCCCTGAGTGACTATACTGAGGTCAGAACAGTTTCAAAGGGGCTGAGTTGAAAAGCTCAGGGCCCCAAGACAAGTGGTACATTAATATTTCAAATGACCACAACAAAATGGGTTCTTCTTACTCCGAATCTTGCTCTCCTCCAATTGCTAAAACTTGATTCTTAATGGACCTGCCACATGTGACGTTCTCCATGCATGGGTGATTCTGACGAAGGACAATCTGTCTTTTCAGTGACCACTTTGGGGAACTTTTGATATAAACAAAATCCTAATTTTGAGAGATGCCTTAGAAAAGAAAGACTCTAAAAGCTCTCAGAAAAAAATGGGAAACCTTTTTTTGATTGGGATATAGAGGGTGCTAGAGGACAATCTGCATCCACAAGAGCCTCACTTCATTAGATTCAATAGGAAAAGAAAAGTTCAAAAAGAGTACAAAGGAAAATAAACTACAAATTGAATTTATATCCCCCAGTTCCCCTTTACTCAACTCTTCTCCCATATCCACCAGAACCAGGAAACCTTCAGAGCCTCTTTATTCTTATGAAGTGATTTAGTCTAGGCCCCTTTAAAGTTTATGGAACATGGCATGTCTGCTAGAACAGAATTTTGAGATATCATAAAGATTTTCTGAGACCCAAAGAAAATCATAATAAATTTGTGGAAGTATTTAGAATTCCATTAGAGATCCATGATCCTGCTGTGTCATATTTATAACCAATTGGTTCCAATGTTAGTTGGTCCAGGAGATGCTAAACATTAGATAGGTAAGGCTGGTTGGGAAGGTCAAGAGCATGACACAGGACCCTCCTCATGCTAGACAAGATAACATAAGAAGTGTTGGAAAATATGCAAATCCTTAAAATGAGCCAACCCTGAAGCATTCCCTTTTAAAATAAATTGAACAGTTATCCAAAATTGTAAACAAATACAAGATAAATCTCATACCAAGAAAAAGTGGGTATTTTCTCCTGATGCACTATGAAGACCAATTTCTGAGACACCAGTATTTCAAAGAGAGAAAGAGTTTGTTTGCCCAAACAAAGGAGGTCAGTGGCCTTGTGGCTCCAAAAACTGCCTCCTGGATCTGCAGACATTTTAATATTTTAAAACATCAGGGTGCAAATGACTAATTGGGGTGGAGCAGGCACAGTTTCCTTCATTAAAAAACAAAGGTCAGTTACAAGGCTTTTCATATGGATATTAAATAGAGGATGAGTGGAGTGGTTGCCATTATAGTAGAAGCATATAGAAGGTTGAGCCTAGCCCAGAGTAACCATAAATAGGATTGAGACCTGTTCAGAATGACCATCACAACAGCAGGTCTAGACAAAATCTAGCTATTTTCAATAATTTCAGATAATAACTTTCAGCTATTGATAATATAAAGACATCTATATAATGATTTACTAATCATAATTATTTGTTCATTCTTAACCCTCAGGTACAAAACCATCTCAGATTACAAGGACAAGTTTGAAAGCACTTGCTGGAAGCACTCTGGAATTAATGAAGGTGTAGATATAACCCCTGCTCTACACTCATAGTTTATTAACAGAATTAAACCAGAGAATGGGGATTTAATAAAGAAGCAGCAGATTGAATGGGAAATTACACCCTTTTCTGAATACTTGGTAGAACAATTTGAAAGATTTGCAGTAAAACTCGTGGCCTGCAAATCAAACAACTAAATGTTCCTCTGTCTCATCCAGCCAGTAATTGTAATAAAGACATATGTGGGTATTGCAAACAAAATGGACATTGAAAAAAAAAGAATGTATTGCCCTTCAGAAGAAAAGGGAATTATGTCAATCAAATTTCCTAATATACAAATCCTAAAGGGGTCGAGAAGCCCTCTACCCATCCAGTAAAAGTGTCTGTTAACATTAGGAGATACTTTTAACACTGGTATGGTGGCATGTGGGTGAAGTCCATTTGCCATTCTTCCTCTAAGTAGGTTCGCCTTAATTGCATTTGGAAAATTAGGGGAGAAGGCTTGTTGAGCCCTCCACTACTGGGGTCATTGACTGGACTGCACACAAAGAAAAATTTTGTGTAGCTTTCTTGATTGTCTTTGTTAGGATTTAACCTTCAAATAAGCATTTGGCCAGGCAAGTTATGGCATCTTTCCGTAAGTGTGTGGCTGGTATAATCAATGGAGAACTTTCCATTTCACAGCTCTAGGCAAGTAGATTTAGTTTTCTTTAGTATACCACCTATTAGACTCTTTGGTAAATCCTAAATTCACTGCTCTGTTTTGTTCATCTGGGGATGTATTCCAGGCCTGGGGTAGTTTAGTTCGTTCTCAGATTAGAGTTAGCAGGGGAGTCTGAGTTTGAGCTTCATCTTTAGCTGCTACATCATCCTACGCATTTCCATTGATGATAGTAGTGTTTTTCCTTTGATGTCATGGACAGTGCATGACTGCAATTTCTCGAGGCAGTAGAACAGCTTCTAGTCAGTTAAGAATTTCTTGTTGATGTTTTGATTGGAGACTTACTTTTAGTGAGCAAGCCTCATTCTAGCCAAACAGTAGAGTGGGCATGAAGGACAAGGAAGCTGTATTTAGAGTCTGTAGAGTTTAACATTTTTACCAGTGTCTAGAGTTAAGCTATGAGTAAGGGCAATGAATTCTCCCCTATGATCTCAAGTCCCTGAGGGAATGGCATGATCTTCTATAGTTTCAAATTGGGAGACTACTGTGTAGCCAGCTTTTCTAATCTCTTCTCTAACAAAGCCACTTCTGTCTCTGAACCACTCAAGGTCGGGATTTTCTAAGGGTTTATCCTTTAGGTCCAACCTACTTGAATAATTCTGAGTGAGAATTTCAAGGCATGAGTGAATAAGGGCTTCATCTGCTTTAGATTTCAGGTTCTCCGTGGTAGCAGGGTGAGTGGGTTGAGGGTTTGGCAGACTCTTCACTGGATTTCAGGGGTTTCTAGTAATTGGGCTTGATATATAGTTGGTCAGTTACCTGTGAGCCACAGATAGCCTTTAGATTCTAGTGCTTATTTTATCAGATGTGGGGTAAAAACTGTGAGGAGTAGCTCCATGTTAGCTTAGTTGCTTGTTCTATTAAGAGAGCCATAGCTTCTATGGCTCTTAAGCAAGATGGCCACCCCTGTGCTGTGTTATCTATTGGCTTAGAAAAACAGGCCACTGGCTGTGGTGTTTGCCCAATTTTTGGACTAGCACCTCTAGGATTACCCCTTAATTTCTAAGTTACATACAGAATCAAAGGTTAGATTAAATTAAGAATTCCTAACACTGGAGGGTTAATTTAAGCTCACTTTAAGGCAATGAAGGCAATATTTTGATCTTCCCCCTTTCCTAGGGCTGGTTATCTGACCCTGAGGTAGCATGGTATATGGTTGGGTCAGTTCCCCAAATCTAGTTATCGACGTTCTATACTATTGAGCCATTCTGAGGAAGGCTGTTAGTTGTTTTTTGGGGGCGGCTGAGGGATACTGATGATGATATGAACCGTCTCTGGAGAGAATGACTGTTCCTCAGGGGTAAGGATGAATCCTAAATAAGATAATTTTTGTTGAGAAATTTGGGATTTAGATTCCCATACTTGGTAGCTCCTGTTAGTAAAGAAGTTGAGGACTAGAATGGTGTTGGTATCTGAGACTTCTTTTTTCAGGCTACAGAGTAGTAGATAATATACCTACTGTATGAGGGAACTCTGAGCTAAGTTAAGGACAGCTAGGTCTTGAGCTAAGGCATTTCCAAAAATATGGGACTATCCTAGAATCCTTGTGGCAGTACAGTCCAGGTGAGTTGGGCTAGAGGTTTACCGTTGGACTCCTGAAACATAAAAGTGAAAAGAAACTGAGAGTCTGGGTGGAGTGGGATGCAGAGAAAGGCATCTTTTAAATCAAGGACAGTGAACCAGGCTGCAGTTTTGAGGACCTAGTTTAATAAAGTTACTGTATAAGGATTGGTACTACAAAGTTATTAACTGTTCTTAGGTCTTGGACTAATTGGCATGTGCTAATTGACCTTTTCACTGGGAGAAGTAGAATGTTATGAGGAGACTAGCATGGTACTAAGAGGCCATTGTCTAAACATTTTTAAAATACGGATCTATGGACTTTGACAGCTTCATCCTTGAGGGGATATTGCTACTTGTGGGGATAGGGTTGGTTAGTTTTATAAGCAATGGAGACCAGGGGTACCTAAAGGGCTCATCCTGGGGTTATGTGTCCTACACTAGGATGTTTATATGGCTATGTGTTTCCTGGGGAACTATGCCTGAGAAAGCCTGCAGGTTCAAGCCTGAAGTCACAGCTAGGTAGATGGTTGATACTGTGGGAATTAGGGTTAGTTCTATTAACTGGATAGTGACCACTAGAGAAAACAAAGGAGGTTTCAGACTAAAGCAGAGTAGAGTACTCAAGGACAATTAGGAACTAATGACTAAGGATAGATTAACTATTTAACAATGGAGTGGTTTGGTGAAAGATCTAGTTTTGGGCTTCCCATTCACTTCCAACACCTGAAAGATCCAGTAAGAGGGAGGTCTAAAGCAGCAGGTCAGGACCAAGTATGTGGCTCCTGTGTTAATTAGGAAATTAATAATCTTACCTGCCACATCAAGGGTCACCTGAGGCTTCTCCTGATGGATGGTTTTTAGTTTTGCCCATGGAGCCATGTTTGGCCAGGATCTCTTCAATCTTCTTCGAGCAGAGAGAGCAGGGCTCACAAGATAGCACCTTGACCTCTTTGGGGGCCAGTGCATTTCCAGGCCCAATGCCTAGGCTTCTTGCACTTGGGGCTTGGCCCTGGTGGACCCGGTGGTGAGGCAGCTGATGGCAGTCACTTTCAATGACCTGCCTCGCCACAATTGAAGCAGACTCCCTTTGACTTGGAGACTTGGTTCAGGTGACTGCAAGGGTGCCTTTAACTGTTACTGCTGTAATTTGGGCCTGTTCTTTACAACTTTGCCTACCCTTCCTTACCTTTTCCTCCTCCTCAGCCCAGACTCAGATCTAGAAGACAAAGAATTTAGGAATTACAAGGGTGTTCATAGAAGTTTGGGGGTCCAGAGAGAGTTTTTGTAGCTTTCTGTGAATGTCAGTGACTCGTTGCCTAATGAAGTCTGTCCCTAGAAGGATTTGGCCTTCTCAGAAGTCTGAGTATACCAGAGTATATTTATTAATGGCTTCTACTAATCTACCCTGAAAGAAAACTGGGTTGTCTTCTTCTTCTTGAACTACTTCTCTAAGTTTGTTATAGTTAACAGGTTTAGTGGTACACTTCCTCATGATCATATGGTTTCTTGTCTTTAAGTCTGCCTGTCCTCATTGATAATTCCATTTTTGATCTATATATGGAATGGCTACTGCCCCAACAGCATATTTGTTAAGCTGTTGGGCTGCCACTTTATAGACATAAGCTTAGGCTTCAGTTCAAAGGCAAAGCTTTTTTTTCTGGGGTACAGCAAGTGGATAGGATTATGTGCATGTCACTCCAAGTTAACTCAAAAGAAAGGGGAAGATGCTGGAATTCTTCAGTGAAATTGGCCAAGTCTTCTGAGAATTGGCCTAGCTCTTTTTTACACTGAGAATGATCCATCATACAGAAAGGGACATGAGCTTGAATTGTTCCTGTGGGCTTTTTTGCTAGATGGAAAGAAGCTCCGCTTCAGGTGGGACACTCTGGACTGGACTTTGGGTTGTAAGGGGGACGAGCTAGAGCACCTGTACAAGGGTGTTTATGGGTACCTCCAGGTCAGGGCTAGGGTGATGTACTGCTAAGAAGGAGATCATCCAGATGTCTTCCTTTACAGAAGGTAGCGGAGTTGCTCATGCATAACTTAAGTCGCAAGGGCCCTTTAAACATTTTTCTCAATATAGGGCTATAAAAATTTGGATATATGGGATTTCCATCCACTTCCATTCTCTCTTACATAAGAGATCCAACTGAAGTATGATCTTGTAATTGAGGGTCCCATTTAATGGCATTCCTGTCCATCTTCTTGCTTATATTGAGGCCACATGGTATAGCAGAAGATTAACTTCTTCTTTTTCAGAGCTTCAGTTGGCAGATCAACTCAATTCCAAAGACAGCATCCCAAGGGAGAGTTTACAGGGATGCTGGATGAAGTGTCAATCTTCCTAGGGGACAAGAATAAACCAAATGCCTGTTAGGCCAACTGACCTCCCAGTTAAGGTCCTGAAGGTGGTAAAAAAAAAAATGCTCATCATTCTAGCATTCCAGAAATCAAGGACCTTGTCTGCTGAGCATCTGCAATGTCTTTACAGTTTTGGGAGATGTCTGAGTCAAGCTTTGAGGGGTTGATTGCAGTCCCCTACAGGAAACCTGAGACCAAAAATGCCAAGTCGGCATTCACCTTATGAGTACTGCATAAGTGATGTGGTGAAATGGTGGCCAGAGGAATATTGCTTGCGGTGAGG
This sequence comes from Cabassous unicinctus, assembly GCA_029593785.1. Taxonomy (NCBI): domain Eukaryota; kingdom Metazoa; phylum Chordata; class Mammalia; order Cingulata; family Chlamyphoridae; genus Cabassous; species Cabassous unicinctus. Next base: position 24,213 of record JAQZBX010004266.1, on the reverse strand, counting down.
AAACTAACCCAGTGATTTGGCATAAACTGGGGCAGAAGAGTCAGAGATAAAAGCCCAAAAAGGAACTAATACTCTATTGCCTAAGAGAATCACAAATGAGAACATGCCTAAGGGGACAGTGTAGGATAAGATGGTGTGTATTTGGGGTACAGATCATTTAAAAGCTTGTGGAATGTGGTGGAGTTGCTTTTTCATAACAAAAGCAGACTTCTACATGACTAGGGGAGTGTCCTCAGTCAGATCTCAAGGGTGGTGTTACCTGCCACCCAGGGTCTCCTTGAATCTGTATGGTGTCTGGACTAGCCCCTGTCACCTCTGAAGAGGGAGCCAGAAGACTCTGAGTAGAATGAGGTTATGTCCTGTGGAAGCCAATCCAGGAATCTGTTTGAAGTGGAAGGAAGAGAGCATGAACAGACAAAGGAGGGCACAAAAAGGCTCTGATTAGAGGCCAAGATGCACCAGTCTTCATCAGCTGGAGGATAGTGATACAAGTGCTACTGGCTGGCTCACCAAAGGATGTTGCTGGCTGGATATTGGCTATGTTGTAAAAAAGAAGTCAAGGATGTACCACAGTTCAAGCATGCAAGTAAAGAGTCTAATGTAAAGAAAAGTACACACTCAAGATGGGAGTGCAAGTGTGCTCAAGAGGGAGATGCATTCTGGGTCTGAGGATGTGGCTTTATTAAGGCTTCCCCCCTTCCTTCTTCCATGTAAATGAAGATACATAAGTTGCAACATTCTCATTGGTCCTGTAATATGTTAAAGAAGGATTAGAAACAACATTCTCATTGGTTCTATATGTCTGCCAGCCTGAGTGTGGGTCAGGGGAGGGGTACAAATGGGCTTCTCGTTAACTGTTGTTTTAAGCACCTTACCTTGGGCAGCTGCCTCCTCCCTTTTTGGTGGGAATTTCCACTATTACTTGTATCTCTCCAATGCAGGCACAGGCACAGATGGGCAACCAAAAGAAGATGGTTCACATAAGACTGGCTGTTTTATCTTTGTTGCCCTAATGCTTTCACATGGCACCTTTTCCTTCCCCTCAAGTACCTGTTCTAGCCTGCCTCAATATGACCTCTTTAACCCAAGGGACATGGTGGTTTGCCAGAAACCAGAAAGATAACAATGACCACCCTATAGGGCATAGTAAATGTTTACTCTATAGGGCAAGGATTTTTTTTACTTTCATGAAAAAAGAACATAACATAGAAGTCAGACCCCTTGTAGCTTTTCTCCAAGTACTTCCAAGGTTTTAATAACAGAAAGAATTATAGCTTCAAGTCAGAAATTTCTGGTGAGCTTGTGAAGCAAAGGAAATCGTTGGTTAAATGAGACCAAGATATTAGATAACAATGAAGATGATGATGGTTATGATACTATTTTTAGAGTTTACACCCAATTCCTTAAAGGTAATAGATACCCTTATTTTCTTCTTCAAGAACATTATTTTGTATGTGAATGCAATATGTACAATATATTTACCATTAATTGGGTTGGATCCTGTTCTATAGACTATGCTGTTCCCCAAATGGCTATTTATGATAAAATTCCAAAAGGGAAAATTAAAAACTGAGGCCTCTTATCCTCTTCCAATTCTATGGAAACTCATGAAGAGACTATTGCCAGACTAGAGAGAGCTCTAAATAGAACTTGGAAAACTCATTAACACAAGATAATCCTCTGGGTGTTCTGTTCTTGGTATTGTTCCCCTTAGCAGTGGTGAAGCTCTCTCCAGTGTTGAAAGATGCATTATAACATTATAAATTGTATTAGAAAATGTAGCTTTAGAGTTAGAAAAATCTATCTCCTTTCCAGCACAGGCCATCAGTTCAATAACTGATGAAGGATTGGACTTTCACAAAATGAGCCTACAAAACCACTGTAATTAGACTATATTCTGGCTCCCCAAGGAGGTGCAAGTGTGTATTTGCAATGATAGTCAAAAGGAAGTTTACCAAGAGGTAGTGGAAGCAAAAGCCCTTGCTAAGGAAGCAGCCAAATCAGCTTACACACCTCCCAAATCTTATTGGTCTGATTCTCTTTTTGGTTGGCTTCTAGGGTCATGGGGACCTTGGCTCTGAGATATCCTGAAAGAGGCACTTGTTATCCTCTTAATCATAGTATTCATAATAGCTCTCATTCATTGTCTGCTCTCTCAACTCTTAAATGCTACTATGCAATCTTATAAATCTACAGATGTTACAGCTAAGGATACAAAACCAATATGAATTAGTAAATTAAAATCTCAAGCTTCAGCTAAATCGTTAAATTAGTGATGGTGCATGAGAGACTTCTTGTGGAGAATGAAAGACAAACATCTTTGATCAAGCCCTAATAACGGAGGGAATGACCAAAATTGAGATGATTGAGAAAATTATGTGAAGTCCTGGGGACACTTAAAGAGAAAAAAATATCTGTGCCCTACTTCTTTGAGCTACCTTTTGGGATTATTGTCATGTATTTTTAATTTGAAATCCCCACCAAGTCATCTGACTCAGATACACAATCAAGCTCCTAGTTTGTTACATTTGACCCAATACAAAACAAATCCCACCTGACCTAAAACCACCCTTATTAGATGGGCAAACCCCTGTATAATCAATAGGAGTTAACCTAACTTCCTTTTTATGGCTACAAATTCATTATTAAACCCTAGAAGATTGAACATGTTCTCATGATTCCTTGCTGCTACAAATCTTCTTTTGTTCCAAATTAAATGATGTATTCTGCAAACACAACTCTGACTTGCTTTTTGACATTGGTTTTCATAGAAGTTTACAAGAAGGCATCCATCAGCGGATGAGTTTTGTACAAGTTAAACCTTAATTCTAATTACATCCTTCTCATCTAAAATGGTGGCTTGCATGTTTTATGCCCCACTTGTCAGTGATCCATATTATTTCAATTAAATAGGGTGGCTAATATAATCCCTGACACTGTAGGAGAGAATTGTGTATATTTAAGGTAGTAAACATTACAGAGAAAAGTGTGGTAATACTTGAAATATTTCCCATTTACATTCATTTAAGCAGAGCATGCTGCTTTCTAGCAATGCCTTGCCATCTCAGTCAAATTCCACAGTTGTATGAGGAAGGCAAAAGAAGTCGGCCACTTGTTCAGTGCTCATCATATAAGATAATAGAGTGTACTTTTCATGAAGACATATAATCAGGGATCACATTTTTTCCCATCTGCATTTTCAAAAAGCTGAGGGGAATTGACTAAGTTTTACAAAAACCTCATTATCTCAGGGTTAATCTCCCACTTCCTGAATATGTTCTTGTGAAAGTCACCTGATTTTCATATGCCTTAACAGTCCCTAAACAGATTCTGTATTCCATAAAATCCTCATTCATTAAAATAAACCACATTTTGAACCAGTGAGTTGGAAGATATGCCTCCAGTTAAAATTCAGTTGGATAATTTAATTCGTTGCATTTGATACACTGACTGTAGAAATGATATAATGTCATTTTCAGGGTACCATTGCCATTCAACATGGACCTGATTGTTTCTGCAAAGAGTTTTGTTCACGTAGCAAATTATCATCAGTGGTGATGATTCTTCCCCTCAGAGGTCTTCCCTTAAGCAATTCACTCAAAGTCATTATTAATAGTCATGAAACAATCCCAGGTGATCTTATATCTCAGATATAGTTTCCATTGGGAATCTAACATTCAAGATCATTGGACTTTGTAAGGCTAATCCCCATGATCCTTTGGTAATCCACCATCCTAGGACATGAAAGGTCTTTTCCATGCCTTAGGGGGTCTCTAGTTCCTTGGCTTGCTTCTAGAAGGGCACTTGTGCATGTCTCAGCAGGATCTCAATGACAGCCAGAGTAGATACTATCCCAAATAGTGGGGCTCCTGAAGACTCTGGAAACATGCAGACACTATAGTCAGGGCAGGTAGCTCAGGAGTTTGGTCCCTTGCCAGGGGCCCCTACTTTGGAATTTGTGCTCAGTTAGACTCTGTTGTGGTTTCCCTACACATGGTTCTTCTATCCTTCTCTTTGAACCTAACATTAGTACTAAAGTTGGTAGGTGTATGTCCAACAGACTTAAATCTTTGGGCTGTCCATGTGCCAGCTGGTCCCTGAATCTCAACAGAATTGCAACACCTACTCTCCAGTTCATTGGACTCACCCATGACAATTAACAAGGAAGAGATGATGGATAACAAACATAGCAAGGAACCGAGAAGGTCTACAATTGCATGCAAGAGAGTCCCATCCATTGGCCATATGGGATCGAAGCCTCTCTCAATTAAAGTTGGAATGGCCATCATCATCCAAGAATCCTCAGGATTGGGGAATGAACTATGGATTAAAGTAGACTTACTAGTATTCTACTATAGATTTTTGTGACTCTAGCAATGGAAGAAATTATATCATTGATGTGAAGATAGTGGCCACTAGAGTTTCTGAGGGTTCAAATAGGGAAAAACAGGTGTAATACAGGGGCATTTCTGGGACTTGGGAATTGTCCTGAATGACATTAGAAAAGATACAGGCCATTATATATCTTGTCATAACCTACATAATTGAGTGGGAGAGAGTGTAAACTACAAAGTAAACTATAATCCATGCTTAGTGGCAATGCTCCAAAATGTATCTATCAATTGCAACGAATATACCATACTAATGAAAGATGTTGCTAATGTGGGAAAATGAGGGAAGTATTGGGAGCAGGTCATATGGAAATCCCCTATATATTCTCTGTAACATTTGTGTAATCTAAATATCTTTTAAAAAATTAAAAAAATGAAAAGACAAAAAAAAGGAAACAAGGGCATTGTAGATGCCCAGCCAAACAATTTGCTTATGAAATCACCATATCAAACGATGATGAATGATTTAATAGCATTATGATTATTTTTGGAGGTGTGTAGAGGAATTTCCCAGAGAAAGAAGCAAATATAAGGTCCAAATTTCCTCATTTGTCCATCACATAGCAATCTGGTATAGCTGGGCATCATTATTTAGGATCAGGGTCTTAATCCTTGGAGTGTGAGGTTTTTATATTGTATGATTAGAGAAGCAGAAGCCCCTCCCTGGTGAACAATAAGATTTGATATAGTAGTTGTATGATGTGGTAGAATCTTGTCTATAACATTATTTTGCACCTTAACATTCATCAGTTGGAAAGTACCAAATTCACCATGATCAAGAGGAAGAAATTTTAATCCAAACCTTATATTTGCAAATACATGACTTTGGGCAGGGGCCTGATCAGGATTCCAATTGATAAGATTGAAATTTTATGACATCAGAACCTATAGTCTGACTCATCCCTTGAGCATTTAACCAGGAATTATTGCTTCAGTATTGATCTGCAGCTAGTTTCCACACAGTTTTGCAAGAAAGCAGACTATAAGGAATCCATCTTGGATAAGGTAATCCTTATTTCTTCATAATTTCTCAGGAAAAATCTATCTTTCTTGGTTTTCTAAATTAACATATATTATTTTACATAATTTTCACAGAAATGATCTAGACCTCCATTTGGTCTACACTGGGGAGCTGGCATCCATGTAAAGGTATTGTTGACAATTCTGCTTGTATTGAATATTTTCCCTGATTTTTTTTTCTGGAATTCAAATTATTGATTTACATATACTCATAATAATTATTTAATTATTCACATGTATACAAATAACTTAATCTATACTTTTATATTTTCTAATTGTGAAAAAACATTATTTTTTCTACATAAAATTGTAAGAATATTGAGTAAAATAATATAAAAAATGATACTAACTTGTTCAACTAATAGTAATTACACAGCTCAATATGCCTGACATTCTGTTAAGCACTACTAGAGAAAAGCATAGCAAGAAACTGACTAAAGAATCCGGTAAAATCTTGCACTATTAAGTAGAATATGACCGGTTTCTATAAGAAAATGTAGGAGAAAGTGTGTGATGTTCCATGGGAACAGATTAGGTAGTAAAGATACCAAGTAAAGGTCCAGAAGTTGGAAATGCAAGGCATATTAAAAATGGAGTACTGGTAATTCCACTTAAAGTTTTCAATTTTCAATCATTAATTAATCACAAATAATTCCTTTTTATTTATTTATTTTTTTTTAAATAAGCTTTAGATGACATAAATGTTAGTAGTAATGCTTCAATATGTAGTCATTAATTTAATAAATGTACCACACTAATAAAAGATATTAATGTGGGAAAATCTGTAGGGGGGCATATGGTAATCTCCTATATTTTTTATGTAATAAATGATTCTTTACATGATTAAAACATGCATAGCAAAAGTAAAATTACAAAAGATTCTCCATTTTAAAATTATGAGTAAGGGATGGAATATCTAACATCTAATCTACCAAAGTCTCTCATATATCATAAGTGTTTTATAAGTGCATTAATTCTATTTTTTCTATATTTAATTCTAATCTCCTTGGTGTCAAAAATACTCATTTAGGAAACAACTATGCCATCTCAAGAAAATCAAATATTCTATTGCAGACGACTAAAGTCCTATATCATTCTAGAGACGTTTGGCTAGCATGTAGTATTTTCTTCTTGCCTTTATCACTGATCCTTTGCAATTGTTATAACAGCAACTTCATAATTTATGAAGGAGTCAGTTTACAGCATTTAACATTGATTTAGATTGCATTTAATAATTTTTATTTCCACTTTGAATCTGCAACCTTCGTCTCATGCTGTGGTTAATTCCATTCATCCATTGATTGCCTTGTCAGATTTTGAATTTCTTTGGTTCTCTTATTATATGGTTTTGTTCTCTTACTACATGGTAATATCTTCCATTTTGTATCTAAAGACACTCTAATGTTATTCTATTAGAACCTTCACAATTGCATACAATTTTGTCATCTCTTTTCTAAGTTTAGTATAATATTTGGATTGACATAATCTTTCCTTATTTTATTTCTTTCCATAAATTATAACTCGATTTGTTTTTATATAAAATACCTAAAACATGCTAAAAGGTTAACACCTGAATTTAGCAAAACCATCACCTACTCATTCCCCAATCATGAAATTAATGAGTATTGTGTTGGAATGATTGAAGAGAGCTATATATCAAATTATAAAAAAAAAGCTAAAAAGAAACCAATAAACCTTTGCAGAATAAATTTGTAATCTCCACATGGCATTATGAATTTACTACCATTTTAGTGGAATGGAAGGTACTGATGAATTATAAGATGTGAGCTATGATGGCCCCTGGACTCTGAGATAGAATGAAAGCATGTATTTTTAAAATAAATATGGCAAAAGGAGTGCATCTTATAATTAATTTGATATATAAATATTGTGTATGTAATCTCTCAGAATTTTAATGTGAGTGATTGTTAAATTTTCCAAAATAAGATATCATACATTAATGTATATACATTTCATAATAACCCAGTAACATAAATAGAGCATATTTGACCGTTTCTATTTCTCAAGAAGGAAAAAGAGAAACCTGCTTCACACTGGAGTATTTGATTATCTCTCTGAGGAGCAAATATGTGATTGGAGCACATTTCTTTGGCTCCTGCATTTCCATTTATTCTTGATATTGTGCCTTTGCCCCACGATATTTATGTTTTAGAGAATGTAGTTTTAAATTGTTTCATTTATAAAGAGAATTACATCGTAACGAAGTGAAAAGCAGAGGCATCTATTGATCAATGATTTCAAAGAACTTGTAGGTCTATGTTTAAGTCCACCCTCAGGAGACCAGAAAGGATGCTAATAATCCAACCTGTGGCCATCTGAGATTCACATGCATACAATGAGCGAGAATTTGAGTCCCCAGAAGAAAAGTAGCCAAATATAAAAAATCTCTACTCTTAACTAGAAGTCTTTTAAAAATCGTGAAGACTAGGTCTTCTTCACTAAAAGGATCACTTATTCTGGATTTTGCTGGCTGTGAATATGTTTAAGAAATGGAAATGTAGGTTTATTTGTAAATTTCTGATATTTCCTGGTATCATCTCACACTAAAATAATCTGGTACCAGTTGTATGTTTTTAGTATTGGTTACAAACTGCCAGAAAACACAAGTTCCTAATCTGTAGTAAATTTTTATTTCAAAGTTGCTCTTCTCATTTTGTGTATAAGGGTAATATTTATATAATGCCTACATCTAATATTTTCTTTTTTAGTAGCTAGTTTAGATAGCGACTTAAAGTTACTTGCACATTTAAAGGAAATTCTTTAAAATTTAATACATGATCATTGCTATGTAATTTAGCTATATTATAAGGAAACTCTTTATTCCCATTCTTACAAAATAATAGTCTGGCATTCGTTTAGGTCTAATTTGTTTTGTGATTTGAATAATAATATTTTAAGAAACATTTTTTTTACTTTCCTTGGGTTTGTCACTCTGTCCTGTCTGTAAGAAAACCAGGGTATGTTTGTGGACTCATGATTTCCAGGGTTCAGGATATTATTTGAAAGATGTTTCTACCTTTTCTTACAACAGTGCTCCTGTGAACAAAAAAAATATTCTTCACATCAATGTACATTGTTTTTAATTACACTATCTAAGCTCTAATTTTGGCTCTTTCAGTATTCCTGAGTTTTAGTCATTGCTGTTACTGTTTTTTCACTCAAGTTTATTTTTATTTGTGGTTGTTAATTTTTTTAAGATTTTGTCCTTTTTCTTTTTTTTTCCTATAAAGAGTTTTTAATCATAAACATTTTAATGTATACTTTTTAAAAGTGGAAGTGCATGTAGATGCTTATGAATTCTTATAACCATAAATTTATATATGGAACATATTTAAAATAGCATTTAATCAGATATACATATATATTTATATATAATATTATGTTATATTATAAGCCAATGCATAAAATATAATATTTACATATACTGTTTTATAGCAGACTGATTTATAAGTATTATGTCAGCATAGTATTATTTTGTGGACAAAGCTCCATGAGACCCTATACTGAGCTATTTCAGATTTGGTACCTTATGGAGGGACCATAATTTTGATAATCATTAACTATTCTGATAGGCATTTGCCTGAGTTCCCTATTTGAGTATAATGAAAATGCTTTTAATGTTCTGGTTTCTCTCACTAATATTCTTATTTCCAACCTGTTTCTCTATCACTGATGATTATATTTTTGTCATGTTTTTGGATTCATAAGTCAAAAATTACTGAGAAGGAATTTCATTTTTTAAAATATCCTTTAGTGGTATATCTTGATGAGTTCAGCAGACAAAGAAAATCACCAGAAATGTTACTGCTGGCTATACTTCCATGAGGTTCTTAAATCAGTTGGAAAAATGTTATCCTTTTGTTACAATGCCAAAATCCACAGGAATTCACAAAGTCTAAGAATTTTGGTATCAACAATGTAAACATGGTTCTTAATTTCAGGAAAACAAACCATAGCTATAGGGAATGATGGATAAAATGCTCTACATAGTCCCTGTCACTACTAATGACTAATATGTATTGAACATTATCATTTGTACTTATTCACAACCAATGATATTAAATGCAATTATTATTGATGTCAGAACTTGAACTTGTTAGCACTTTATATTGTTTGTTACCGTGAACTCTTGTTAATATGTATCTTTCCTATCTTTCATTTATATTTTAAAAATCTACTTCTTACATTTTTTACTAAAATTTATTCCTCAGAACCCCAACTAAAGCACGTTATGCACTGGAAAAGTAGATATGTCACATTGTATCAGCATTCAGAACTGACTCCCTTTTCCCTGTTAAGTTGATTTCCTCGCTTCTTCCTTTCCTATTCAACATGAGTACTGTTTCTCTGTGCTCTGATGTTGAGACGTATCCATCAGTATCATACCCATAATTTGAAACCTTAAGCCAGTTGAAATGTCTGGAAATGTATTTTTCCCTCTATTTCTCTAAAATTAAGTAGAAAGATTGCACTAAATCTTTTGGCTTGTTTGTGGATAGGAGAAATATATAGCAAAAATGATCTATCTGGGATCAAACCCTCCTTGACATATTATATTCCAGGGGGTTTTCCATGACACTAAGCAGCCTCCAAGAAGAAAACAGTAGCCATTAAGAAACATACACATATCACAAATGCCCCCCACCTTTTTATTTTTATTTTAAAAATGAGCTTATTTCTAGGTTATAAAAACTTTTGATTACTTATTTTTCGATTTGGCTTAATTAGCAGAAGGAAAACAAACAAACAAACAAAGAAACAAACAAAAAACAAACTAGGTTACTTTCAAACAAATTATTTTCTCTTTGCCTTGGATGCAATTGGACTTGGCTTCACTTTGCTTCCCAAGAAACTGATCTAAAATATAGATAGGATCCAATTTATAACTTCAATTTGTGAGTCATGAGCCATTACTTAAAGAATGAAGATTTTGGTTTTGATTTAGCAATATCTTAAAGGCTGCATCCCAGGGTAACCCAAATTCTAACTAGAATAGACATCAGGTTCCACGATAGCAGGGTTCATACATTCTATTGAGATGTCTATGCTGCTTAATAATGCCTCTCCAGAAAGCATGCTCATTGAATGGGTAAAGAGATATGTAATCACATCTGTAATGAGATAAATATAAAAAAAGCATGAAGAAGGTAGATGACATGAAAAATTTATACACAACTAGAATATAACCCAAGAGGGATTAGAGGAAAATGGTTCTCTTTATATAAAAATAGTTTTTGCATAAACCACTACAAGTAATCTAAGACAGTAAGGAAAGTTTGTGGCAATTTATAACCATAAACACTTTCTAATAATAGCTACAGAAAAAAGAAAAGTGTGAATAGAAGATATTCTCTTCTCTGGATTTTGTGAGATAGACTGCTGTATCCTTGACATCTTCTAAAAAAAGGAGAGAATCAGCAATTGATATTACCAAATAATTATGGAAAACAAAACATATTCATAAATCTTCTTCCATTAAATATCTTATTAGATAATTTCAGCATGTATATACATGCATTTATTAAATGAGTGAAAATTCATATAAATGAATTAATTTATCATATTTAACCATAAATATTGATTAGATTAGTATTATATCTTGTCAAAAAGCAAATGAAAATAAGTGAGTGACAGACTAATTTTTTGAAAACAAGATATATCTGGTATATATGATTTTTGCTCCTTATGTTTCTCTGCACTAGGTTTTTGAGTTCATTTGAATGTTGATTAAAGGAACAAAAATGCGAAGCAAAGATATAAAAATATGGAAAACAGAAGGACTATCAAGCTAATTTGTATTGCTACTTCTTCAACTGGAGTTAATAATAAATAGCATATGAAAAGTTGCCCTATCTCTTTCTTCCCTCTCATCTCTTCTGGATGGCTTTGTCATTTTCCTTCCAAGTGGGGAATCTGGACAAAAGGTGACACTAAAAGGGATCAGAGGTCTGGAAGGGATGGAATGTTGTATATTCTGGGAGTCAGCACCATGAGATTAATTGGATATGAAAAAATAGAAACAGGGTAGGCACAGGATAATGAAAGACTTGTTTTTGCTAGATGCTACTTAGTTTGTAAACATGAAAGCAGGGTGTTTCTAGGTCACAGAATGAGTCAGAGGTTTGGAAGTAGGCATATTTGGGTTTCAATGTCGGTTCTACCAACTAATATATTTGTGATCCTATAGAGTTTCCTTTCTCCCATTTTTAAAATGTGTAAACCAAGAAACAGGGAATAAAATTGTCTTTAGTTCCAAAAATGTGAGTCTATATCCATAGCACACATATGGTCCACAAATGAAGTTCATTTATTCTTTTTATCTAACTGCAGGATGAGCCTTAATGCTTTGTCATGCTGTGGATACTAGTTCATGGAAGAAATCGTTATCTTTACCATTTGAGCAATATCATCTTATTCTGCAACTAACAAGCTATATAAACCTGAATGCATGGCAGGTAAGAATCATACAGGTATGAAGGATTTCTTTCTGATAGGGTTGATTGAAAATCCTACTTTGCAGATCCCTCTCTTTTTGCTTTTTACTTTCATTTATTTCATCACGCTGCTTGGTAACTGGAGGATGATCATCTTAATCTGGTTAAATACCCAATTTCATATTCCAATGTATTTTTTCCTTAGCAAACTTTCCTTTTGTGACATCTGCTATTCCACTGCCTTTGCTCCTAAGATGCTGGTAAATTTTCTGTCAGAGCATAAATCTGGCATGCTTCTGGATGGTTTTACAGAGTTTCTTTTTTGCAGTGTATGCAACCTCCTGTGTATGGTGGCTTATGACCACTATGTGACAATTGCTAATGCCCTGTTGTATACAGTTATTATGACCCAAAGAGTTTGTATTCAGATGATCCTTGCATCTTACTTAGGTGGGCTTATTAATTCCCTGACACACACAATTGGTTTGCTCAAACTAGACATCTCTGGTTCTAACATTGTGAATCATTATTTCTGTGACATTCCCCCTCTGCTGAAGCTTTCTTGCTCTGATGCTCACACCAATGAAATCTTACTTTTGATCTTCTCTGGAGTCATTGCCATGTTCACTTTTGTTATTATCATGGTCTCCTTTATCTGCATCATCATTGCTATTCAAAGAATCTGCTCAGCTGAGGGAAAGCACAAAGCCTTCTCCACCTGTGCCTCCCACCTGACAGCTGTGACTCTTTTCTATGGGTCTGTGAACTTCAGTTACATCCAGCCAAGCTCTCAATATTCCCTGGAACAGGAGAAGGTCTCTGTTGTGTTTTATACATTAGTGATTCCCATGCTAAACCTGCTGATTTACAGTCTGAAGAATAAAGATGTGAAAGATACAGCAAAAAAGACAATATGGTGGAAGAGAATCCTCACTTGACTCAGTCATGTGTACCACCTTGGTAATTTAACTTTAACTTGAAAAGAGATCAGAGGCTTTCTTTAAAATTATATCTGTATTATATTTAGTACAAATAAAAATATAATCAAAACATTCTCATGAAATCTGGGAAGGGAATGATGAATTTCATATAAAAATTAAAAATTAATGCCGTTGTAATTCACTTTCATAGTTTTGGTCTGTTAGTAGTTGTTCTTTTCCCCTCAAAAGCTAATATATTATATATTCTGACAAATTAATAAGCTATGGATTTAAAATAATTTGACTTTGACTCAAATCAAAAGAATATTATAGCAATAATAGGGTTATAGCAAATGCACTAGTGTCTCAAAGAAAAGTTGAAATTTTTCTTTGCCTAATTTTCTTAGGATACAGTAATTATTTTTGTTCTAAAGATGCTGTCTTTGAAGTACAAATGTATATCTTACATTTGGTATTTAAACTTACACATCTAAATGGTATCCTAGAAAATTTGTTTATAGAAAAACAAAACTCTCATATTTTAAGTTTACTCATTCTGCACACTTCACTTCAGCACTTTTATTGTGCCTGTTACTGTGTGATACAAACCTAAAGAGGTCTAGTTTGGAGCAAATGCTATTGCAGAAACAGGGAACAGAGGAATATGTGAAATGGGAAAGCCTATTTAAATAAAAGAAAATATGTGAATTTGACCTTATCATGTTATTTTAAAGCAAAAGCAGTAGAAAATAAGACTGGCAAGTTATTTAGGACCATATGTGTGAATATCCTTTAATGCCAGGATAACATGTTTAAAGACTCCCTCATTGGCTAATAAGTCAAGTCCAAAATGAAAAGTAAATTCTTTGCTTTAAGAAAAACAGTGCTCCATGATGGCACTGTACTCAACAGATTTAAAGTTAAGAGCAAGATGACAAGTTGGGGAAACTTACTCTGAACATGTATAAAAATAATTACTTTGAGGCAGTTAAGAAGTGTTGTAGGCAAGTAAAAGAGAGAAGGGGACATATTTAAGAGATGGTTCATGAAAATCACCAACAGGACGTGGAAAGCTGTTAAATATTCATACATATAGGAGGGGAATGGGTTTAAGATTACTGGAAGGTTTTGAACTTGTCTGTCACTAGTAAGAAAAACTGGTTAAGAGAAAAAAATGAGGTGTAATAGTCTGAGTGCCATTAAAATTTCTGAAGGACGATCTTTCTGGAAAGTGCATATCGCAAAGAAGAAACCCTGAGAGTTTGGAAATTTCTTGGAGTGTTCAAGAAACAGCAAAAAAGCTAGAAACTAGAGGAAAGAGAGGAAGAAGAAATGTAGCAGACGTTGCTAGAGATAAAATGGGGGCTGATCACCTGGGATATAATAAAAACCTGTAGCGACTTTGGCTCTGACTGTGGAGAAAGGTAAAGTGGGTAAGATAGATGAATGCCATGAACGAATTTAGACATTAAAAGGTTATTCTGGCTGTTGTGTCGATAATATATACACCATACAATGACAAGCCAGGAAGGAGGCTAAGAAATGATTCAGTTGAGAGTTGATGGATGGTATGTTAGATGACAGTTGTCATATCAAAAGTGGTAAAGATGCACATACAGGATACATTTTGCTTGTAGACCCAGCAGGATGGTGTGAAAAAAAGAGTAATCAAAATTCATGCAAAGTTTCTTTAAATACAAAAATAATGATAAAATCCTACAAACTCAAAAATATGTAATAAAGGCACTTTTTCAGGACTGGGAATTATCCTGAGTGACATTGCAATGACAGATATAGGCCATGTTATATCAGCATATAGCATGCAGAACTGTGTGGGAGAGAGTGTGGTCTGCAATATGAACTATGGTCCATGTTTAGTGGCAAAGCCCCAGAATGTGTATATCTATTGCAGGTGATGTGCCACACTAATGAAAGATGTTTATGCGGGAGGTTGTGGAAGGTGTGGGAGGTGGGACTTATGGGAATCCCTATATTGGCAGAAAACTTCCCAATTTTAATGATCGATTTGAATATCCACATCCATAAACCCCAACAGACACCAAACAATATAAACACAAGAAGAACCTTGCCCAGTCACTTTGTAATCAAACTGCTGAATATCAAGGGCAAAGAAAGAATTCTGAAAGTTGCAATAGAAAAGTAACATGCCAAGTAAAAGGGAGCCTTAATTAGATAAACTGTCAATTTCTAATTAGATATCATTAGGCAAGACATTTGTGGAATGACATTTTTAAAGTGATGAAAGAAAAGAATTGCCAAACAAAAAATTTATATCCAATGAAATTGTCTTTCAAAATTGAGGCAGAGATTAAGACATTCCTAGATAAACAAAAGCTGAGGGAAATAGTCACCATTAGATCTGCCCTACAAGAAATGCTAAATGATGATATCAGTTTAAAAGGGAAGGACACTAGACAGCAGATTAAATAGCATAAGGAAACAAAGATCTGTGGTAAATTTTCTAAAATATAAATGAATACAAAATAATAAATACATGGTTTGGGACAAGCAAAGCATAAAGATAAAATTTAGAATAAAAGATTTTTTTAAAATCAATGGAACTGTACTATACAAACAGTGAACCCTAAGTAAAGAAATACTTTTTAAAAAGTAGAATTTTTTAAAGGTACAACAAAAAAATGGGTATAAGAACAGTGTATGTGTATCCTATGAAGTTTAGTTGATATCAAATCAAATGTGATTTTTATACATTTAAGTTATTATATTTAAGACCCAGCATATTAGTTTGCTTTTCTTTTACTTTACATGTAATGTTGGGTCTCTGATTTGAGATAATTCTTCTTTTCTAATGTAAGCATGTAGAGCTATAAGTTTTCCTCTCAGCACTACCTTTGCTACATCTCACTATTTTCGATATGTTTTGTTTTCATTTTGATTCCCTCAAGTTATTTTGTAATTTCCCTTTTGATTGAGTACCAGAAATCTGTTGGCTTTTATAAAGGGTATTTATTTGGGGTAGAAATTTACAGTTGCAAAGCCCTAAAGAGCCCAACTCAAGGTTACTTAAGAGGTACTTTCTTACCCAAAGTCTGTTGCCATGTGTTGACACAAGATGGCAGGTGCTGTCTGCAAGGGTTCTGGCTTTCTCTTTCCTCTTAAGGCTTTGTGGTCACAGCTTCTTCTCATCTCAGCTGTATGCTGGCATAAGGGTCTTCTCACTTCCTGGGACTCATATCTTTCTGGGATCAGCTGCTCTGGTCTCATCACAAGGTCAGCTGTAGACTAACAAGTTCATCTCTCTTACTGGAGACGCAGGATCTTGTCTAATGAACTGTCTCTCTTCCTCTGTGTTCTTCTCTGTGTATTTACTTTTGTGTGAGTGTGTTTTATCAGCCCACCAAGGTGGTGGGGACTCAACATTGAGTCACACTCTAATGATGTGGTTGAATCAAAGCCCTAATCTTAACATAATTTAATCATAATTCTCAGCAGAATCTAATACAAACAAATGGTTATCATGCCCAGAGGAACCAGACCAGTTTACAAACATAATAAATATTTGTTTTTGTAATTCATAAATAATATCAGACTGCCACACTCCATCTTCTGAATTCCAAAAAAGAAATTCAAATTCAAAAAAATAAAAAATAAAACCTTAAATCAGTAACGATGCTAAGTAAAAAATCACATCACAATCAGTTTATAGAATTAGAGTTTGTCTTGGAGCAAATTCCTGCCTGGCTGTAGACCTCTGAAACCTACAAAACAATTTATCTGCTTATAGTATACAATTGGATAGACAAAGGATTAACATTTGAATTACCATAAGGAGAAATTGGGAAGGAAACTTGAATTACCGGTCCCCTACAATTCCAGAAATCTTCAGGGCATACTTCATTAGATTTCAAAGTCTGAAAGTCATTCTCAAGATCATGGTTCCTTCTCCCTGGTGCCTCATGGGGACCCACCCTTTCCACAGGCTGGCTAAATGGCAATTTTCTTGGTTCCATCCTCATCAAGCATCTAGGTGGCAACCAAGTACCAGAACTCACCCTCCAAGAACATTGGGGTGTTGGCCACTCCTTCTCTGATATCTGGGGTGCCATCTCAGCCCCCATAGTACAGGTAGGTGATAGTAACATTTGCCCTAATCTCTGGCCTACAGCCCCAACCCTCTTAGAGCAATGAGTTGGCAATCTAGCATTCCCTAATTTATGGGAAGCAGCCCCACAACTCTCAGACCTATGAAGTGTAGAGCTGACTCTCCCTAACCATTTGGGAATGTGCTCCAACCTCTCTGTATGCCGGGGTGGCAAAACTCTCCCTGAACAGCTTGCTTGAACATCTACCCTTTTTAAATTCTGGAGCAAACACACCCTTTCTGTACACATGGGTGGAGTCCTTATCTTGGTCTAAGGAGAGGTCTTAATTTCAGATGTCAGCTTCAAAAGTTTTCTTCTTAAAGCCATTTTCTTTTCCATAACTCTCCTCCATATCTCTTTTAGTCCAGGCTGACATTGATCTTGTTCATATAGCTATCTCAAAAAGCTTGTTGGTTTTGCATACAGGAAGCAGGGGTCCAAGCAATCAGACAGTAAATTTTTCCACAAGTCTTTCTTAGATAACTGCATTTTCAATCCTGATTTACAAATTCCAAATTTAGTTAAGTCCTGAAATGAGGCACTATCATCTGGTAGCTTGATTTCCAGAGACTTGGGATTTCTGAAAACAGTTTCTGGTTTCTTTGTGCCCAACAACTCAGTTCTCCGCTTATCTCTCTCATCTAGCATTTTACCGAAAGCTACAAGGAGAATCCAAGTCACATTCTCCAAGTTTACTTTAGAAAGTTCTTCAGCTAAATATCCAGGCTCACCATTTTAAAATTCTGCCTTCCATAAAACATCAGGATTTAATCTTGTTAAGTTTTCTCTGACTTTCAAACATGGATTGCCTTTCTTTCAGTATCCAATAATAGCTTAATCATTTACTTCTAAGCCTTCATAAAAAAGTTTCTTTAGATCCATATTCCTACCAACAGTCTCTTCAAAGCTCTTTAGGCCTTTTCTATCAAGCATCTCACAATTATTTCCTTCTAATTCCTTATCAGAAATAATTTTACACTCCATATTACTACTAACAGTCTCTTCAAAGCAATTCAGGCCTTTTCTACCAAGCATCTTACAATTCTTCCAAAAAATAACTCTTAACCATTTATAAAACGATTCCATATTTTTGATATTTGCAAAGGAACATCCCCCACTCCTCAGTACCAAATTCTTCAGTCAACCAAATGGGTGCTGCTGCAGAGTACCAGAAATCTGTTGGCTTTTATCAAGAATATTTATTTGGGGTAGAAGGTAACAGTCACAAGGCCCTAAAGAATCCAACTCAAGGTTTCTTAAAAGGTACTCTCTCACTTAAAGTCTGTAGCCATGTATCGATGCCAGATGGCAGGTAATGTCTGTGAGGGGTCAGCCTTCCTCTTTCCTCTTATGGTTCCATGGACCCAGCTTCTTCAGATCTCAGCTGTAGACTGGCATAAGGTTCGTCTCTCTTCCCAGGGTTGTTTCTTTTCTGGCTAAGCTGCTCTCTTCTCTTCACAAGGTCAGCTGCAAACTATCAGGCTCAACTCTTTTCCTGGGGCTGCAGGATCCTACCTAATGAGCCTTCTCTCTTCTTCTGTGTTCTTCTTCACTGTGTATCTACTTCCATGTAAGAATCTGTTTTACCAGCTCACTAAGGGAGCAGGGACTCAATGCTGAGCCTCACCCTGACAGGGTGGAATCAAAGCCCTAATTTTAACACAATTTAATCAGATGCCTCAGCTGAATCTAATACAATCAAAGGGTTATCATGCCCAGAGGAGCCAGACCAATTTACAAACATAATCAATATTTCTTTTTGGAATTCATAAATAATATCAAACTGCCACACCCAGAATAGCCAACAAAGAAAATATGTGACAGAAGGAAATGAGAAGGGACTGAAAATGGTTCACTACAAGAAATCAAAGAAATTTAAATTTCGGTAGCAATAGAATAAATAGGGTACAAAAAGGTCTAAAACTCTTGAAGACCAGATAGCAAAAGTCAACAGTAAGTCCTGAATTATCAATAGTTACATTTCATGTAAGTGGTTTAAACTCTTTAGTCAAAATTCAGGATTGGTAGAATGGATAAAAAAACATCTCAACTCTATACTGTTTACAAGAGAGTCACTTTAAATTAAAATATACAAGTAGGTTGAAATTGAAAAGATGGAAAAAAAATACATACCATGAAAAAAATATTCAAAAGAGGGCTGGAGTAGCAATACTAATAACATATAAAATACACTTTAAATAAAGAACTTTTTAAAAGGACATAAAAGATCACTATATGCTGACAATGAGTCAACTCAATAAGAAGACATAATGGTAATATATATATAAATATATATGCAAATATAGACAGTTTTGAAGGGGGAAAGAGACTATTCAATATCAATAATAGGGAATTGCAATACCACATTTTCATTAATGGAAGATAACACATCTAGATAGAGTATCAATAAGGAAATAGAAGACAGGAACAACTTTAAACCAGCATTAAGCCAACTAAAACTAACAGATATGTAAAGAACATTTCATCAGGCAACAGGAGAATACACATTCTTCTCTAGTGCATATGGGTCATTATCCAGGAAATCCATATATTAAGACACAAAAACATACTCAGCAATTTTTTTAAAAAATTAAATATTATAATATAACTTTTTCTGACCAAAGTGGAATGAATCCAGAAATCAACTGTAAACTCACAAATATGTGGAATTTTAACAATACACTCTAAAAATCCAGTTGTTCAAAGGAGAAATCAAAAGGGAAATTATGAAATATCTTGAAGGAAATCAAAATGAAAACATACCAAAAGTAATGAGATGTAGCAAAGGCAGTACTGAGAGGAAAAGCTCTAAATGCTTCCATCAGATAAGAAGAGATATCTCAAGTCAGAGACCCAACCTTACACGTGAAGTAAAAGTAGGGCAAACTAAATCCAAAATGAGCAGAAGAAACAAAATAGCTTGGATTACATTGGAGATAAATGCAATAGAGTATTAAAAAGCAATGGAATAAAGAAAAACCAAGATTGATTTTTTAAAAGATCAATAAAATCAACAAAATTATAGATAGACTAAAAAAGAGTGAGGACAAAAATAGGTAAAATAAGAAATGAAAGGAGGATATTACCATAGACACCACAAAAATACAATGGAATATAAAAGGATATTATGCAAACAAATTAGATAAATTCAATGATATGGACAGATTCCAAGTAACAAAGAAACTACCGCCACTGTCTCAACAATGAAGAAAAATCTCAACAGAACCCTAACAAATGATTGAATTGGTAATCAAACATCTGCCAACAAAGATAGCCCAGGAATAGATAGCTTCACTAGTGAATTTTAACAAACATTCTAAGAAGAATACCAATCCTGCTCAAACTCATCCATAAAATCTAAGAAGAAACACTGCCTAACTTATTTTATGGGACAACATCATTTTAATACCAAAATCAGATAAACATACCACAAGCAAAGAAAACTACAGACCAACGTCCTATATGCATATAGATGCACAAATCCTTAAAAAACTACTGTCAACCTAAATCAAAGAGTACATTAAAAGAATTATACACAATGATGAAGTGTGATTTATTCCTGGAATACCAGAATAATTCAACATAAGGAAATCAGTTAATGTAATGTACCACATTAATAGAACAAAGAAAAAAAAAACACATGATCGTTTCAATTTACACATAAAATGCATTTGACAAAGACCAGCACCACTTCTTTATAAAAACATTTAGAACAATAGGAATAGAAGGAAATTTCCTCAACTTGATAAAGAGCATCTATGAAAATACCACAGTTAACAACATACTCAATGGTGAAAGACTGATAGCTTTCCCTCTAAGATCAGGAACAAGAAAAGCATGTGCACTGTCACCATGTTTTTCAACATTGGAGTGGAAATCCTAGTTAGAACAATAATATAAGAGAAAGAAGTAAAAGGCATTCAAATTGGAAAAGAAGGACAACTTTCTCTATTTGCAAATGACATAATCTTATATATAGAAAATCCTGTAAAGAGTGCAAGGAAGCTATGAGAGCTATAGATTAATTTTTCAGTGTCGGGGTACAAGATCAATGCACAAAAAGCAGTGGTGTTTTGTATATACTAGTAATGAACAATCTGAAGAGGAAGTAAAAGAAAAACTCTACTTATAACAATAATTTAAAGAATCAAATATCTATAGGTAAATTTATACCAGGATGTTAAGGATGTTTACACAAAGAACTACCATACATTTTTGAAAGAAGTGAAAGAAGACCTCAATAAATGTAAGGATATTCCTGCATTGGAAGACTAAATATTTTTTAAGAAATCAGTTCTTAAATTGGATAACTAGAAAGTCAATGCAATACCAAACAAAATGCCAACTGCCTTCTTTGAAGAAATGGCAAAGGCAATCATCAACTTTATGTAGAAGGGTAAGGGACCTTGAATAACCAAAACCATCTTGAACAAGAAGATCAAAGCTGGAAGACCCACACTTCCCACTTTCAAAGCTTATTACAAATTTACAGTAATCAAAATAATGTGATACTGGCATAAGGTGAGATACATAGACCAATGGAATTTAATTGAGAGTTCAGAAGTATATCCTGACTTTTATGACCAACTGATTAATGACAAGGATGCTGAGCCCATTCTCCTGGGAAAACATCTTTCCCTCTATCCCCATTCCCCAGGAGGGTTGGTAACCCTAACCTTAAGCCTAGGTCACACAGGCAGCTGCATGCTGAAGACTTGGAGTCCCAAAAGGAGAAAACTAGAGAAAGATTTAAAAACAGACAGGAAACTTGAAGTAATTATGGATACATGTTAAAAAATCTGAAGAAAATTTTCTATTCAATAGTTTACTGGAGATTTCTATCACATGCAATACCGTATAAAAAAGTAAATCCCAGGTTTACATAGCCCAAAAGGTAAAAGGTAGAGGAATAAAAAATAAAAGAAGAAAAAATAAATGAATAAATAAACAATTAAAATTTAAGAAGCTAAAGGCTTCCAGATTTGAAAGGAGGAAGTAAAATGCCATTCTTGTCAGGTGCATGATTCTGTATATAAAAAGTTCTAAGGAATACTTACAAAATCAATATACAAAAATTAAGTGAGTTTCTATATATTCAAATCAAAACTGAATTGGAGAAATTTAACTCCATTTAAAATATTGTTAAAACAATACAATATTTAGGAATTCAACAAAAGAAGTCAGAATGACATAAGGACACTGAAAATAATGAAATATTATTTAGAGAAATTAGAGATGTTAATAAATGGAAAGATATCCCACATTTATGGGTTGGAAGTCTCCATTCCTATACATTTACCCAGGAGAAATGAACTGTTATGCAACACACACAAAGTTTTACTCAACTGGTTATAGCAGTTTTAATCATAATAGCCAAATATTGGAAATAACCAAAACATTCATCACCAGGTGTCTTATTTTGCCAAGACTGGTGTAACAATAACCACTTTCAAGTGGTTTTTATTGTTTCAGGAATTTATTGTTTCAGGGTTTGGGAGATTAGAAGTCCAAAATCATGGTCTTGGCATGGACATGATTTCTTTAAAGTGTATAGCATTTTGTTGGTGATTTCCTGGCAATCTATTACACGGTCTCTGCCACTGTCACACTGCCATTTGTTTCTACCCTTCTTTGACAAGATTGCCCTTGTGTATAAGGACTCCAGTTACATTGGAGTAAGGCCCAATCTGATTCATTCTAATCACACCTTAACCAATAACATTTTCAAAGATCTTATATACAAACGTGCTCATATTTGTGTATAGGGTTAGGGTTAGGGTTAAAATGTCTTTATGAGAGACACAATTCCATCTATAACACCAGGTGAATGGATAATCAATATGTGGTATAGCCATACAATGGAATACTACTCATAAATATAAAGGAACAATCTACTGATAGATGCAACAATGCAGATGATTCTCAAAACATTATTCTGCTTGATAGACACCAAAAGAACACATATTGTATGACTTCATTGTCATGAAACTCGAGAAAGCATATCTATTATACAGTAAAAAAAAAAACCTCATCAGTAATTCCTTGGAGTTGGACCTTGTAGGTAGAGATTTCATGGAAATGCGAAGAAAGGATTTTGGGAGTTAATGTTCTATATTTTGATTGTAATAATAATTACCCTGGAGTATTTATCTATCAAAAACCAACAATTATAAACTTAAAATGGATATCAATTTTTTGTATCATAACTGTTCCTCAACAACTTTGTGTCCCCCAAAATTATATTTATAAATATAACACTTTAATATATTGAACACTAACATTTTAATTAACATGACATCTGATTAACATATTGTCACACAAAGACTTCTTGCTCCCCAAAAATCTACCCTAATTTACGTTAAACAATATTAATTTTTTCTATATGCCAAATCCTATTTATGCCTTAAAAATACTCTATATATGAATAATTTCAATTTAATATCAATTGTTATTATTAATAGAGCCATTATGTTTTAATCTGGGAACCTGTTTAATGTGTTTAATAATTGGTATATAAGCACACTTACTAGAAATATATTTCAGGAATTTCATAGACCTACAGAAGACAGATGACCTGACTGACTCCTTGAATGTAATTATTTGTGTTTTAATTATTGTTACCAGAATGCCAGCAAGTATAGACCTTTATAAAGTCCTGTAAGTTTATTGTCTTTGATCTAATATGTCTTAGCAATAAAGAGAATATAGATCCAAGAAATTTAATCTCTATATTCTTCATATACAGACTTGGAATGATGTATACTTCACAATATGAAGAATGCAACACGTTCTTAGAATATGCTAAGACTTTAAAATATTCAATCATCTTTGTTCTACCTCAACCTCAGAAGATCACCCAACCCCTATGCCTACCACCTGATACATTGGCTTTTAACCTTGGGTTTAAGAAGAAAAAATATTTTAAATGTAAAGAATAAAATCTATTCAGATTTAGAAGCATGTGTAAATGAACAGGGTGAAACATTGCTACCAAAATCCCTCATGATGCAGTTTAAACTCAAGCAAAAGCCTTATTTATTAGCAGTCACATGTTAGATTAAAAGAAAGAAAGTTCAGGAGATGTGTGGTCAGGTTAATTTGTAAGAAGCCTTATAAAAATAGTAGTTTCAATCTTCTTTGATGGTCTTCTTGAAATCCAAGGAATTCACGGAATGGGCTTGGTTTATATGACTGCGTGCTTTACTAATTCACAGTTCTTTGATAATTTTTGTTCCTAACAACTATGTCTGAGTAATATTTTCTTGTATAATGATTCCCTTGCTAAAATGTTGAATGTCAGAAT
>JAQZBX010004265.1:0-61157 GCA_029593785.1 Cabassous unicinctus | reverse complement strand
ATAATTGGATCATGCTTGTAAACTGATGTGTTAATCTGGGCATGATTAAGCTATGATTAGGGTGTTGACTGTGCCACATCAGTAGGGCATTGAGCCCCACCCCTTGGTGGGTGGGGAATCAAATATAAAAGGCATGGCAAGAACAGAGTTGAAGCAGTCTTTTGAGAAGCAGTTTTGATGTTGGAAAGAAGGCCCCAGGAGAAGAGAAGCAAGCCATTCACCTGATCATCTACAGCTGACCTTGTGGAAGAAACAGGAGATAAGCCCAGAGAGAAACGCAGCCCCAGGAAGAGAGGAACCCCAGAAGCCTGAACCCTGGCAAACGCTGGCAGCTGTCTTGCTCTAACGTGTGGCAATGGATTGTGCTGAGAGAAGAAACATAATGCTTTATGGCCTGGTATCTGTGGACTTCTACCACAAATAAATACCTTTTATAAAGACCAAACCATTTTTGGTATTTCACATTAGCACCCCTTAGGCTGACTAATACAGGTGGGAAGTAATATTTGAAGAAAAGCTCAACATATTAGTTATGAGTGAAATGCAAATTAGTACCTCATCAGATACCACAACAAACAAGTTTGAAAAAATTGAGAATACCAAATAGCAGAACGAATTCAGAACAGGAACTCACTTTTATTACTCATGTGAATAAAAAACAATACAACCACTTTGGAAGATAATATCAGTTTCATATGAAGTAAATCATACACTTAACAAATGGACCTGTAACTCCACTTGTACATATTTACTCAAGTGAACCAAAATTATTTCCACCCCAAATCCTGTAAACAAATAGTTAAGCAACATTGTTCTTGGTCACAAAAACTGGAAAAAATAAAAGTGTTCATCAACATGTGGAAAAAAGAGAGGGGTCAGGAGAAAGGGCAGACTGGCTGGTAAGAGTAATATGGCATCAGAGTGGCCACTCTCATACAAGAAAAAGAAAAAGAGAGAAAGAGAGAGGTAATTGCCGAGGAACACTAAAGACCCCAAGCTCTTCCTCTATTTATAAACAAAAGGAGAGAAACAGACCACTCCAAACCTGGCAATGGCCAAGGTAGATGAAAACAGGCAAACAATTCCTAAGGCCATTTTTTTTTTTTTTTGCTTAGAAAGATGCAGATGATGCATTTCTTTGAGCATTGAGATAGAAGAGTCCCCCAATGCATCTCCTGCCCTTAGGAGGCCCCTTTGACACAGTCATGGAATTTTTTTCACTGGGAAACCCCTCTGCACAAGTTACCAGGCAGCCTGGCTTAAGCAACGCTCTATTCCAGCAAGGTTTGGGCCAGGTGAGCTATCAGCAGGAGGAGAGGGTCTCACATCAGTCAGAGATCAAGCTCAGGCAGCCACCCTACAAGGGCCCACACAGTCCCTTTCCTGAAGGGTCCCGGCCTCCTCTTGTATTAAAAGCCCAGTTTCTATCCATCTGGTAATTGTGGCTATAGGAACAATTCTTATCCAACAGCAATTGTATACATAAAGTCACAGATTATTCCCATCTGCCCTTCCCCATAATCTAGGGATCAGTAGTCTCTGCATCTTCAGGTCAAGGGGTCATCAGCCCCAGGTAGTGGCCATTGACCAGCCATCCTGTGGTCTTCCTCTGCTATCCTCCTTCTGCAGGCCTCCCCAAGACTTTCTCAGCCAGAGTCAGATCCCAAAGCAGAGATATAATGAAGGGCAGTCCCAGGATAAAAGTCTTACCCCGAAATATGTTGCCACAATGTACACTTTGACTAAACTATTCATTGAATTTCATCACCGATATTGTCTGGCTTTTAGTAGGTCTTTGTAAGTTTGTTCAGATTCAAGACCCCAGTAGACTGACAATTTTACAGAAAGGAAATAGCCTGTGATGAAATCACTCATGGAAGTAGGTGCCCACATGTCCTGGGAAAGGCACCCACCTTAGGAGGTAGGTGTCCTTCCCTGTGGCATTAAGCTTAGGAACTACTTACCTGTAGAGACCAGGCCTTGTTTGGTTATTCCTTCTCAGAATGAAGCTTCTGAGCTCAGATGGAAGGATGTCAAGCAATTTAGTGCTGATTCCTGGAGATGGCTCTAACCAAGGTCTGTTAGTTATGTGTGAATGATTTCCTGTAGATTATTTCAGGCTTGGTTCATCACTTAAGATGCAATCCCTAGCCTTTGCTCCTAAACCTACTAGCAGATTTTACTCACTTCTTTCAAATGCAGACATTCTGAAAGCTAGAAGCTTCAGTATAGATGAAGCTGGGATATAGCCACAGGCTCCTCTCCACTCAAAGCCTTCTTCCAACCACCCCACCCCCAGGTGGAAGGTTAAAAATTGCAGGGCCTCTGGGAAACTCTGATCTGGGGCATTCACATTCCTCACTGTTCCTAGCCCCATTTGAGAATCACTGGGAAGGAGGCAGACATTTAGCTTTCAGCCAGATGTCTCTGTGGACATCTCCCTAAAAGACAGGGCAGAGGGTTGATGGGCAGTAGGGAGGGAGGGTTCTGAGGGGTCAGGGCCTCCACAGAGGGAGCCAAGCAGATGGGGAGCAGGAGGGTCATGTGGACTGGTGGACAGCACTATGCCACAGATGTCTGATTGTGATGTCCCTGGTGCCACAGTCAAAGACTGACCCTGGGAACCTGAGCTGGCATAAAATGTGGACAGAGGGGTCTGGGTACAGGGAGGATGCTTCCTGGCTCCTGCTCTTCCTTCTTGACTCCCCACCACATGTTCCCCAGCTGGGTCCCACCCCCTCTATGAATTTGGTGCCAGGACACAGGTTTGTGTTCCCTTCCCACATCCACCCTTTCTGCCCTTGGGCAGCTAAAGAAAAGCAGAGGAACACCAGGAAAAGCCCCTTTGGGGTCAGAAAGGAAATACCACAGTTCACATACTCAGGGACCACAGGCAGCACTTTAACAGAATGAGCAATTCTAGGGAATTTAAATGGAGGATTTAGGAGTTGACCCAAAAGGAGATGTGACCATTAGATGGCAATTACACACTATCTATTCATAGGGGACATGGTGTTGACTACTTTGTAGTTGGAGACTCTTGCAGGAAAACTTCCAGAGGCCACAGGTGGGAAGGAGTCCCCGGAAAGGGAAGCAGGGCAAGGAGTGCCAAGGCAGCTTGGAGCCTCATAATCATCTATCCTAAGGCTACAAATTGAGAGCCTGTGTTGAGCCAGTGTCCTGGGGTGTACAAAGCCAGTTAACATTAAATGACTAAAAAATTCTTATTGGGCTAATTTTAAGACAATTGCAGGGTGAGTATTTGAGTTTGGATGTGTCCCAAAGACCTCAAAATAACTTTATTTCTCCATAGGTATTTTCTCAAGAGGATTTTCTGTGAAAGGACCCACTAGGCAAGCCAGCTTTGAGAGTTTTAAAGCTACTATGTCTGAGGTGACCCCTCAGTATTACCAACAATGCTAAGTCCCTCTCACAAATGCATTTGTCCCTGTCCCTATGTTGGATGAGGGCTTTCCAATGTGGAGGGATATTTCCAGGGGAAGCTTTCTCCATGGGATGCATCCCAAAGGGCTGATACACAGGATGACAATGGTCATAAGAGGTAAACATACCACTTGGAAAGTCTTTCATTTCTTGGAACATAGATGTTTGTTTTTTAAGAGTCAATTCTAGGCCAAGTAATGCCATTCATAATGGTTTCCCCATTTAAAAAAAAAAAAAACAATTGACTTCTTTAAAGTAAACTCTCTTAGGGACTCCTAAATCAGGGTAAGGTCCCATCTGGGTCTCTTGTGAAACTTTTTGCCCTGGTCTCCAGGCCACATCCCTACCTCCTACCTCAGACAGTTGCCTAAATAAGCCTGGCTATAGGTCCCAGGGCCACTGAAGGCCAAATTGTGGATATATTTACTTATAGAAACATTCACACCAACATTGATGACTACCTTATTACATATGCCTATACATATTAACTTAAAGGTCCACAACATGGCTTCTGTATCACTCTGTTGTCAGTTGCTCTGACACAATTATGCATGCTTTTATTTTAATGGAAACAGGACAATTTATAACTCCTTTCCCACTCCTTCTGTCTTTTTATTCCTTACCCCATCCATCCCCCATGGGCTTAGAGAAAATGCTATTTTTGGTTGGCAGAGTGATGCTTATTCTGTCTTTCCCCACTAGCTGCCCTAAGTGGTCTCCTTCTCTGAGTCCCCTGTGGAGAGCTGACAGTTCCCTGTGTCCTCTTCATGGACCTGGTTCCTCCCAGACTCCCCAGATACTCAGTCCCCCCTTTCACTGCTCTGATCTTTGGGCAGAAGATGCAAATTAATGCCATATGTTAGCCACAGTGTCATGTCAGGCCTAGGCACCCCTGTTAGTCCTGATGATGATGATAAAGATGGAGTTAGAAACCCAAACTACTTTCAGATGCTTTTAGCTCTCAGTAGGTATTTTATTTAGTGGATCTCAGTGAAAGTCAAAGTCAGTTAGGAGAGTTTGTTATATTAATGAAACAGAAGACTGGTGTTATTGAATTCATGGGAATAAAACAATGGAGACATTTTGGTGACTTGGACAGCCAGGTAATTGTTTTATTTTTGAGGTTTCAGGGCTAGAGATTAAACCTGGGACCTTGTATGTAGGAAGCAGGTGCTCAACCCCTGAACCACATCAGCTCCCCTATTTTGGTTTTATCATGTTTGTTTGTTGTTTCTTTTTTATTGTTCCTTTAAGAGGCACCAGGAAACAAACCCAGGACCTCCTGTGGGAAGTAGGCACTCAACCACTTGAGCTGCATCTACTCACTTGAATTTTTTTTACTTAACATTAACTTCCTAGTTATTTAAATTGTTCACAGTGTTTGCTTCAGCAGCACATATACTAAAATTGGAATGATACAGAGAAGATTACTATGGCCCCTGTGCAAGGATGACCTGCAAATTCATGAAGCATTCTATATTTTTAAAATTGAATTTGGCCATTTTAATGGCTTCATTTTTGAAGAAGTTATGGATCACAGAAGGGTTACAACTGGGCAGGGGAACATAATTAGTGTGGGGTGTCAGTGATGGGACATACATGGGAGGAAGTTCACCTGGGCAAACCTATAAGGTATATAATAATGTTCAAAAGTTCATGGAACATTCTCCCAGTGGGTGGAGACTCACATAATAATTGAGAGAATATTGAATTCCCATCATGGAGAGCTCTGCCACAGT
Organism: Cabassous unicinctus; assembly: GCA_029593785.1. NCBI lineage: Eukaryota > Metazoa > Chordata > Mammalia > Cingulata > Chlamyphoridae > Cabassous > Cabassous unicinctus. The sequence goes on along the minus strand of JAQZBX010004265.1, from coordinate 55,974 downwards.
CCCCTAAGTGTACGGGCAATGACTGGTAAAGGACAATGATCCACTGATGGGCCCTTGATATTGATGATTATGCTTACCAGTCTTTGCTCTTGATATTGAAACTTAAACTATTGTTGTGGGGTGCCTAAAAGTTACCTCCTGAGAGCCTCTTTTTTGCTCAATTGGGGCATCTCTCTATGCAAAACTCAGCATATAAATGTGTTACCTCCCCCCCGCAGTGTGGAACATGACTCCCAGGGATGAGTCTCCCTGGCACTGAGGGATTACTACCAAGAATGAGCTAGCAATGCAACTGGAAAAGACCTCAAATAAAAGTGGGAAAGGTAAAGACAAATGAGCTTATATGGCTAAGAGACTTCAAAGTGAGTCAGGAGGTCATCCCAGAGGTAACACTTATGCACATCTCAGCAGGATCTCATAGACTGCCAAAGTGGATTCTACTCCAAATAGTGGGGCTCTTGAAGGCTCTGGAGACACCCAGGTCCTGTGGTCAGGCAGATAGCTCCAAAGTTTGGTGTCTTGCCAGTGGACCCTACTTTGGAGTTTGTACTCCTGAAAGTGACAGAGTTGGACTCAATTTTGTCTTCCCTACATATGTCTCATCTGTCCCTTCTATTTAAACCTACACTTGGTGCTGGAGTTTGTAGGTGCACATCCAAGAAACTTGTGTCTTTGGGCTGTCCATGTGCCAGCTGAGTCTAGAACCTTAGTGGAGTTGCAACCCCTACTCTACAGCTCTTTGGACTCACCCAGGACAACTAACAAAGAGTTGATGATGAAATACAGACATCCCAAGGAACAGAGAGAGACTGCAACTGCAAGCAAGATTGTCCTATCCATCTTCCCCATGGGATATAAGCCCCCTCTCAATTAGAGATGGAGTGGACATCACCATCCCAGAATCCTCAGGAATGGGGAAATAACTATGGACTAGATTGGACTTACTGGTATTCTACTATAGACATATTGTGATTCAAGCAATGGAAGAAATTACAACATTGATGTGGAGCCAGTGGCCCCTGGAGGCTCTGGGGGCATGGAGATGGAAAAGCAGTTGTAAAATGGGAGCTTAATTGGGACTTGGGAAGCATCCTGAATGACACTACAATATAGGCCACTTTATATCATCATATAACATGCAGAACTGTGTGGGAGAGAGTGTAGACTGCAATGTGAACTATGGTCCATTGTTCATGGCAAAACCCCAGGATGTGTTTAACAGTTGCAGTCAATATGCCACACTAATGAAGTATGTTCATGTGGGATGGTGTGGGAGGTGTGGGTAGTGGGGCATATGGGAATCCCTATATTTTTTGTGTAATATTTGTGTAATCTAAGTATCTTTTAAAAATATATATATATTAAAAAATCAGATATCAAATAAATAAATAAATAAATAAATAAATAAATAAATAAATAAATAAATAAATAAATTGTTCATAGTAATAACCAGGATAATAAAAGAACAATAAAACCCCTTATTCTTGCCCATCCATTTTAGGATTTCAGTTAAGGGTCCACAGTCTAAACTGCTTTGAAATAATTTCTAAACAAAGAAATCCCTGTGATTAAAATACTATTTTACTTTTCATAATAGCCATTTCCAAAGATGACCATGAATTTATTTCTAGGCATGGTTTGCATGTTCTGGTTTACTGAGGGATATATTAGGCCAGAGACACTGAATCATACAATGCCCCCTTCAGACTCTATTCCATTTCTACAAATGTCAGACATGGAGGATCCTGTGCCCTCATTTCCAAATGGGGACACTGAGGCCCTGAGAGGGGAAGGGCCAGGCTGAGGCCCACAAAATTTGAGTGCCAAGGAAGGACCAGAGTCGGCTCTGTACTTATTCTTGCTCTCAGGACCCCAGCTTAGTCTGAACTTCTGTGATTTGCCTGGGGGAATGGGGTGGATTCCCTCTCCCTGCAGGTGTGTATGGTGATCTGTACATGTAGCCTGCAGAGCATATTGGGGTGCAGTGGGGAATGGGGTGACCCTGAACCTCTGTGGTCCAGACCTGGGCCAATGTCCTTTAACCTTGAACATGACTAATGCTGATGGTGGTCTCATCAGTCCTGGCCTCCTTGCTCAATGCCTACTAGGCTTGGTCAGCTCCAAGTAAGGAGCAGCAGACTTCCTCCTTGCTGTGCAAACAGAAAATGACTCCAAGTCAGAAGGCAAGGGCTGGGGGACTTGGATGAGAACAGCCACCTCTCACACAGTCTGAGGGTCCTGGCTCCAGAAAGAAGTGACAGAATCCCTGTGGGAGGGTGTGTCCTGCAGAGTTAGATGCTATGTGGGGGGAAAGGGCATGTACACCTGTAGCAGGTTGATATTTTTTATGATTTCCAAAAATATATATTCGATAATGTTTGTAAACTGGTCTGTTTCTCTGGGCATATTAGATCCTATTAGATTCAGAAGTTTCACTTTTGCCTGATTAAATTAAGATTGGGGCTTTGATTGGGCCATATAAGTAGTACTTTGAGTCTCCACATCCTTGGTGAGTGGGGACACACAGAGAAAATGACAGGAGAGAGGAGACAGTTGGAATATTGATGATGGAGCCCCAGGGAAGTAAATACATAGAGAACCAGATACGTGAGGAAAGAAAGAACGCTCCATGAGGCATGGGAGAAGCCCCAGGAAGAAAATGAGCCTGATAGTGTACAGTTGACCTTGTGAAGAGACAAGAGCAGTTGAGCCTGGAACTAAATGAAGGAGCTGGGACTAAGGAGCCTTGGGAGGAAAGGGGAGGCAGAACACTTGCAGAGACCAGCAGCCTTCCTGCTCCAAGTGGCAACAAATTTTGGTGACGGAAGTAACATATGCTCTATGGTCTTGTGACTGTGAACTTCTACCCCAAATAAATACCATTTACAAAACCCAACAGATTTCTGGTACTTTGTATCAGCACACCTTTTGCTGACTAATACAACATCCTTCCCAGCTTTCAACTTTTAAAATATTTGTATAAACTGAGAAAATTGAGTCACTTGTGACAAGTACTTAAAATCATTATGTAAATTATGAGATATGACAAATTCTGTGAGCAACTGTCATTCATTCATCAACAACATGATAAATCCAATAATCTAGCTGTGAAATGTCCTTCACTCTGTCCACCTGCCTGGTCTCAGCATTCCTGCACATAGGTCTTTTTACAGAGACCCATCCCTCCCTTCTCTAGGCCTCTTCCCTGCTATTCCTTCCTAAATTAATTTATTTTCTTCTGAAATTGACAGAGGCTTATTATAAAGAATTCAATCAAGAAAACATAACAAATGAAAAAAAAAATCCAACTTTCCACAAAATGGAAATGATCCATCATCAAGATCAATCAGAGGAACCTCCTACCACCTGTCTTCCTACTCTTATAGGGAGATGGAAGAACAGAAAGTTAACACATAGAATATTTGTTTGGAAAGGTGAAAATAGACAGATTTAGCAGTAGCCAGCTGCTGAGTTTGACAAATACTTTTAAATAAAAATATATATTCTACTTTTCAAGTAAACATAAATTTCATTTCTCCTGGAACTCAGAGAAGATAAAGAGAGGATGTGGTTTTGTGTATTGGCATTGATTGCTGTGCAGGACTGGAGGCAAGCCTAACCTACCTCCAACTCCTTTGTGACTTTGTTTCTATGATGGGAGCTTGAACAAGTACTTCTTTCTTTGTGAAGCTGAGAACTTGAATGAGGCAAGTTGGGACATCTAGCCACCCTCCCCCTTGGCTTAAATTTCAAAGGAATACCATGGGCCATGTGATGACACAGCTCTTTCCTTCCAAGGAAAATTTCAGTTCTTCATCTGTGAAACAAGTTCTGCATTTCATTTGTAGGTATTCAACTTCAGAGACACATAACTGTCCTTATGCCAGGTGGCTTTGTCCTTTTGCCAAATGTCTTTTCTATAATTGCTCTAATTTGTTTGGCTTTATCTTTTATCTGTATTACTGTGATTTTCCAAAAATGTTCTCCACACTGCTAATTTGACTTCCAGCTATGTCTATTATGCTATACATTTATATATTAGTTTTGTAGTTGTCATGTATCAGTTTTCATACTTAATCACCATTTCTTGGTATTCTGTCATTCTATATTTGGGTCCTAAGATCTTTCAAGCAGTTACCTTTAAAAGATGGAATCTTTCTTCTTGTACTTCCAGACACTGAGGTCTTTGGGGGATGGCTGACATTTGAGGAGGGGTCTTGCTACCCTGTAAGCAACTTTCATTGGATGTCTCAGGCTCTTCTCACTCTCTTGGAGAATATGCATGCAGTTTCACATGATGCTTTCCCATATGGGTGCATTTTTATTTGACCTTCTGAGTCCTGTATGGACAGTCTTTTTTCCTCCTGGGAAAACCTTGGGTATTGATACTTGAAGACTACCTCATCAACTTTCCCTCTCTCCTCTTCAAAAGCTGTGATCACACATTCTGGAGATTAATGTCATATTGTATATATGATTCAAGGCACTGAAAAGTGTAGAGAATAATAAAAAGCACATTATGATCCTGTGGTGATTTGAAGTGTTATGAACCCCAGACTTCTGAAAGTTGCAAGAGAAAACTTCTTAAAGTTAATCCATTCCTGGGGGTGTGAACACATTGTAAGTAGGTAAGACCTTTTGATGAGGCTACTTCCCATGGTAGGCTTCTAGCGTATGTTAGGGTTTAATAAATATTGGTGGGTGAGTGTTGAGTGATGGAATTGAGCTGCATCATTGTGAAAGCACCCACAGACCAGAAGGTGAGGGGAACTCTTAACACTGATTTTTCCTGAAGTGGATAGAAACTAATTCCCTGGGCAGTTGTCCCTTTCACCCACCCCTGCATTCACAGTCCCAATGTAGTGCAACCACCCTAACCCAAGTGCCTGCTTCACCCAACCTGCTGACCATCCCTTGGTCAAACCTGAGTTCAGGGCCCTGTCTGTCCTTCAGTTATGTCCATAGGACATCTGTGGCTCTCAGGGAACACAGGGCTGGGTCACTTGGCATTCATCCTTTCAGAATAAGGGTATCTTTCTCTTTGAAAGTCTCTATGGTGACAATCTGTGATGTCTTCCCCTCCTTGGTCTTTCCCATCATGAGAAGCTCTGACTGAGAAGGGTGCAACTAGAAGTGGTCTGGAAAGTGCACTACTGCCCAGGGACCCTAGGATTACATAACTGTCCCATCCACTAGGCTTGGGCTTTGTGAGTTGGGCAGAGTGGCTTGTCCTACCTGGAGAAGACTCAGGGTTATGAAAGGTTCAAGTGGTATGTCTACACTCCTTCAGGTTCTTACCTTCCATGTCCCTGGTCTGTGACTTTGACTCCATCTTCCATCACCTCAGTCCAAGCCACCTCCCTCCAGAGGCTTTCCCAACACCACAACCAGGACAACAATGCATATATGTGCATGGATGCACAGGAGTGGGCTCTCATGCCCGCACACATGTATATCAGGCAAGTCCTTGCATGCCTAAAAATTGGTGCCCCGGAAGGCACACATGCCCCCACATATATTCATGAACCTGAAACAGAGGACCAGACCAATGATGATTTTATTTCTCCATCCTCCATCTGGGCATGTCTTTGTCATCTGCAGAAGCAATTTTCAAGGATGCACAGGTTGAAATGCATCATGCCCCTCTTTCCTTCAACTTCACATTTCCAGCAACTTTCAGGACAGACCCTTCAATGACTGTAACATGGAACAGAAACCCCTCCATCCTTTCCTCCTTGTAGTACCACTCAGCAGTTTGGGGCTACACTTTGTGTTCTGTTTCATAGTATCTACAATCAGCACAAGCCCCAGCAATCTCCCCAGTTGATTGTAGATGTAACAGACATCTATGCAACCAACTCACTCATTATTAAAGTCCATGAAATGCCCTTGTATTACAATTAGTCCATTACTTGCTTGACCAAACAACTGGGCACCATTTACTGGCTGAGTTGACACATTAGCCTAACCATGTCAGTTCTCATTCCCTTTTACTGGTCACATGGTCAAAGTTCACACTTAAAAGTTCACACCTTCTTCCACGACGCATTTCATTTTCCCTTTACCTGAAGAAAGCACTTCAGCTGGCAGTGGTTTTTTGCCTGGTGACCCAAACTTTCATTTCTGAAGATTTTGGGCCATTATTAGTCCTGCCTGGATTTGGTTTTTGCAATTTTCCCTTGACTTTAATCACAAGGCATGGTAGTACTAAGAGACACCTTAGGGTATCTCCTGCATTCCAGGCAAACTATTCTTTACCTCCATTATGTATGATTAATCCCCCCATCCAGTGCAGTAAGTCACTTCCTTGCCTGTTGCTGGGGGGCATGAGGACCCCCAAGGTGGCCAGGTGGTTGTCTTAACTTCATGATCAATGGAATCATTGTGTTCCCTGGTGTAGGCACTCCTCCTTTTGGACCTAAGACCTGTGGCTCAGCATACTTTAAGGGTGAAGGGACAAGAAAAAATTTTTCAAGTGGATCACCAGAGTTAAGAGTGAGTGGTGCCACTCCCATTTCCTCTTCTTAATTCTCAGACCAATGAATTCTGGTTATGGGAGAAACAGCACCACAGTGGAGTTGCTGATTTAGAGCATACACAGCCTCCTGGAGAACTTTGCCCGAGCCCTGCAATCACTCCAGCAGCTTCAGGATGATGGGGAACATGATAAGACCAACAAATTCCATGGGTATGTGCCATTTCCTGCACATCATTTGCTGTGAAGTGTGTCCCTTGATCAGAAACAATGCTGTATTGAATACCATAGAAGTGGATAAGAGATTTGGCAAGTCCCCAGATGGTAGTTTTGGAAGATGATTTGTATGCAGGGAAGGCAAACCCATACCTGGAATATGTGACAATTCCAGTTAGAACAAATTGCTGCCCCTTCCATGATATAAGTGGGCCAATGCAATCCACCTGCCACCAGGTAGCAGGCTGATCACCTTGGGGAATGGTATCATATCGGGACTGAATCTGTGTTTCTGCTGCTGGCACATTGATTAGTCACCAGTGATTTTAGCCAAGTCAGCCTTGGTGAAGAGAAACCCATGTTCCTGAGCATGTGCATAAACTCCATCCCTACAACCATGGCCAGTTTGTTCATGAGTCCAATTAGGTAATGAAAATGAAAGGAATGGCTGAGAAAAGAGGCTGAGTATTAGCCTCAGAGCAGGTCATCTTATCTACTTAATTATTAAAATCTTCCTCTGCTAAAGTCACCCTCTGGTGAGCATTCATATGGGACAAAAATACTTTCATGGTTTTCTGCTCCTTCAGAAAAGTCTTCCCACATACCTCTTCCCTGGGCCTCTTTTTCACCAATTTTCCAATTATGTTCTTCCCAAGTTCCTGACCATCCAGCTAAACCATTGGCAACAGCCAATGAATCACTGTACAAATGCACTTCTGGCCATTTCTCTTTCTAAGCAAAATGAACAACCAGGTACACTGCTGAAAGTTCTGCCACTAGGAAGAGTTTCCCTCACCACTATCCTTCAGGTATGTCCCAGAAAGAGGCTGCAGTGTTGCAGCTGTCAATAGTCTGGTTAAATGTTTTCCTGGGGTGGGTGGGCAGATCTTGAATGGTGAATCCATTCTAGCATTCTAATCTCTCTAAGCTTTTGGATCCCATCATCTATAGTATACCAAGGTAAATTGGGCATCTTAACCTCAGGCATTGTAAGTCATCTTTTGGTCCATGTTTCAGCCAGCCACCTGCACAAACTCATAGAGGTCTTTCTAACCCTTTGAGCTACAACATTGAATCCAGAATATCTGCTTAGTGGGTTCATTTTAAAAATTCAGCCTGATTCAACTTTATATTCCTTCCACCATTAACCCATACCCTTAAATTCCTTTCCCACACATATTCCCCTGTTTCTGTCTATATAAATTGGAAAACTCATGCAGTTCTTTTAGAGTATAGTGTGCTTCCTCATGGGTTACACTTTGTACTTCACCTTTGGGAACTTGTTGTGATTTTAGTCTAGTTATAGGTCTGGAAGAGAAGAAGAGTGGTGAGGGTGGGTATGGAGAAAAATTAGGAGAGTTTTTCCAGCTAATTACTTCAGGGCATTCACTTGCAGTTTCATTTGGTGAGACAGGATTAATCTCTTCAAGCATGGAATGGATGGCAGACTCCTCTGGACAAGGTGGATGTTGGATGATGGTTTCTTCAGAGAAGGGAGGTGGTGGAAACTCTTTGTGGCAGGCTGAAGATTGGGTAGTACACGCTTGAGGCTGGGTGGTATCCTTCTCAAGGCAGGGAGGAGGTCCAGGCATCTTGGGGCAAATAAAAAATTAATAATAATATATAACAAATAAAATACAAAAATTAAAATAAAAAATAAATAAATAAAACCTTTTTTGTTGTGTCTTTCATCACCATAAAATCTTTTCTTTCATGTACAATGACAATATTTTCCATATGTTCTCCGAGTGTCATGTTTTATTTGTTTTATCTTCAGAGAAATTTTGGGTTACGGAAAAGTCACAGAGAAAATATAAAGGATTCCCCTATATCCAGCCCCCTCACCTTCTCCCAATTATGCCTATTATTAACATTTTACATATGGATGGTACATTTATTATAATTGATATACAAATATTGAAGCATTGCTACTATGGTCACTGATTTATATTTTGGTTTGCAATTTGCACCATGCAACTTTATAGGTTTTGACAAAATTTAAAATTGCCTTTTCCATCATTGCATGATCATACAGAACAATTCCAATGTGCTAGAAATATCCCATATTCCATATATACTATTCTTCCTTCCCCTTCCCCTCAGAATCTAGGGTAACCACTAGGCTTCAATTTTTAAGAAAAAGGTTCATAGTTACATGCAGTAATAGTGAGAGCTTGCCATATTGGTCTGTTTTCTTTTATTAGGCACTGCCCATGTTCTTGAGAGTTTCTTGCCCCTCTAATTGAGAACAAAGAAGGACTTCCCAGGATAAGAGTTTAATATCTTCATGTTTATTGTGTGGGTCCCCACCCACTAAGATACACTATGACAAGGTGAACACTTTCATATTCCATAGAAGCATGCCCCAGGTGTGCCTTATCTTGCATATCCCCCACACCAGAAACCCTTTCTTGCCATATTTGCCAAAAGAACATTCTCATCATTGTAGTTTTAACCAGAGCTACAAATCCCGAGTTCACCTCCTGTTCCTTCCTCCAGATGTCCCCCCAATTCCATGGATAGTCCAACACCCCCACCCTACACCCCCTCACAGTCCAGCACTGTTGAACCCAATCACTTCAAAGCATCATTGTCATGCCAGCCACTGCCCAGCCACCCCCTTCCACCTTATCATAGGTCTTGCCCATGTTGAGCGTCAACTCACCACTCTCTACTCCCTTTCTTTCTCCTGATAACCTATCTTCCAGACTCTGGCTCTGTGGGTCTGCTCAATTTGCTTAAGTCATATCAGTGAGGTCATGTAATATTGTCTTTCAGTGACTGGCTTACTTCACTCAACATAAGGTCTTCAAGATTCATCCATGTTGTCCCATGTGTTAATACTGCATTCTTTATACAGCTAAGTAATATTCCATTGTATGTATATACCACAATTTACATTTGGGTTGTTTCCAACTTTTGGCAATAGTGAAAAATGCCACTATGAACATTGGTGTGCATATAAATGTTCATATGCCTGCATTCAAATCTTCTGGGTATATATCCAGAAGTGGGATTGCATGATCATATGGCAGTGCTATAGTTAGTTCCTGAGGAACTGCCAAGCTGTCCTCCACAATGGCTACACTATTCTACATTCCCACTAGCAGTGGATGAGTGTTCCCTTTCCTCCACACCCTCTCCAACACTTGCAGTTCTCTGTTTTTTTAACAGCCACCAGTCTAATAGGCGTGAGGTGATATCTCATTGTAGTTTTGTTTTGCATTTCCCTAATAGCTAGTGATATTTAACATATATTCATGTGTTTTTTAGCAATTTGTATTTCTTCTTTGAAGAAGTGTGTATTCAAATCTCTTGCTTATTTTATTTTTTAAATATATTTTTTATTTATTTTTAAAAGATACTTAGATTACATAAAATGCTACACAAAAAATATAAGGGATTCCCATATGCCCCATTCCCCACACCTCCCACCCTTCCCCACATTAACAACCTCACTCATTAGTATGGTACATTCACCACAATAGATGAACACATCTTGGCGGACTGCCACCAAGCATGGACTATAGTCTACATTGTAGTTTACACTCTCTCCCACTCAATTCCACAGGCCATGGCAGGATATACCATGACCTGTATCTGTCACCAAAATATCACTCAGGTCAATTCCAAGTCCTGAAAATGGCCCATATTGCACACCTTTTTTCCTTTCCCTGACATCAATACATACAGTGGCCACTGTCTTCACATCAATGATATAATTTCTTCCATTGCTAGAATCACAAGTCCACAGTAGAATACCAGCAAGTCTACTCCAGTCCATATTTTATTCTCTAATCCTGAGGATTCTGGGATGGTGATGCCCATTCCACCTGTAATTGAGAGGGGGCTTCAATCTCATATGGCTGATGGGTGGGGTTTTCTTGTTTGCAGTTGTAGATTCTCTCAATTCCTTGGTATGTTGGTTGTCCATCCTCACCTCCCTGTAAGTTTGCCTGGATGAAACAAATGAACTGGAAAGTAGGTGTAACAACTCTGCTGAGACTCAGGGCACAGCTGGTACATGGATAGCCCAGAGATTAAAGTATCTTGGACTTACACCTACCAACACCAGCACTAACCACAGGTTCAAATAAAAAGGACAGAAGAGGTATGTGTAGAGAAGTCACATCTGAGTGCAACTTGTCACACTCAGGAGAACAAATGCCAAAGTAGGGACCATTGGCAAGGCATCAAACTCTTGAGCTATTTGCCATGGCTGTAGGACCTGGGTATTTCCAGAGCCCTCAAGGGCCCCACTGTTTTGGGTAGTGTCTACTTTTGCAGTCTATGAGATCCTGCTGAGACATGCATAAGCATTACCTCTCTGATGACCTCCCGATTCACTTTGAAGTCTCTTAGCCAAATGAACACATTTGTCTCTACCTTTTACCCCTTTTATTCAAGGTCTTTTTCCAGTTGTTTCACCAGTTAGGGCCTGGTAGTAATACCTCTGTGCCAGGGAAGCTTATCTCCAGGAGTCATGACTGTCACTGAGGGGATGGTAATGCATCTATATGCTGAGATTGGCTTAGAGAAAGGCCACATTTGAGCAACCAGAAGGCTCTCAGGAGGTAACTCTTAGGCACCCTACAACACTAGGCCAAGTAGCAAATTAAAAAACAAGAGGCTCATAAGCATAGTCATCAATATCAAGGGCCCATCAATGGACAATACTTTTTCACTAGTCATTGCCCTTTAAAAATGGTCTTCTATAAGACATTTCATAAGGACTTGATCAAAGTCTTCTTTCGGGCATGACCCTAACCCTCAACTGAGTAATTGACAGGACTTTATCCCACTTGAGGTGAGTTTCTAAGCAAATATTGGCAATGGCTTCTTTTAAGGTGGGATTCATTTGCTCAGTCTTCCCAGCAGATTGAGGTCTTCAGGGAGAATGCAAGTGCCAATCTATAACAGTCCAGACACATCTTTAGTCACTTTAGAGATAAAAGCCACTCTATTCTGACTTTGTATAAAAATAGGAAGTCCAAACTTTTGAATGATTTCTTTAAGTAAGACTTTGACTACTTCTCAAGCTTTTTCCATTTGGCATGGGAAGGTTTTACCTCATTACTGAAAGTGTCTACAAACAGTAGCAGACACATGAAGTTCTCAGCAGCTCTTGGCATTACAGTAAAGTCAGTTTGCTAGTCCTCTCCTCATCATAATATTCTGCATTGTACTCCTTTATTGAAGGCTGGAGGCTGAGTTTTAGGGTTAATTTTAGCATAAGATACACATTGATCATTTACTGACTGAATCATCCTGCATAAATTGGGTCTTATGAGGAAATGACTTTATCCATTGGAGCAGTTATATGCCAATAATAAGTCTATGGAAATAAGTGGTAATGGGTTTCACTAGGCTTTCAAGTATGAATAATTTGTCATAGTCTTACCAATGTTCTGCCAGGGACTCTCTTTTCAACCAGCCATTGTCTGTGGCTTGAGTATAGCCCCACTTTTCTGCTCTGACTATATCTTTTTTCCAGTATTAAGGTTTCCCAAATGGTTTTAGGTTGGTGTCTCCCCAACCCTGGTGTATTAAATAGTGGTCCAGTCTTTCAATGTGGAGGGTTGTAATAAGAGTTGGTTCTATTCTCCTTGCAGCTAACTTAGTGTCTTTGTCAGCTAAACAGTTCTGTTTGCTTCTCTTGACAGTTTGGTGTCCTCAGCAATGAATGACTGCTAATTCCTGGGGGGAGCATCAAAACCTCAAAATACTTTAGAATGAGATCAATATGTTTTATGTCCTTATTAGTAGCATTGAGTAATCCCCTCTTTTTCCAAATGGCTCCATGGGTAAGTAACACTGCAAAGGCATATCTGGAGTTTGTATAAATGTTTACTCTTTTTCCTTCACTTAACTGGAGGGCTTTTCCAAGGGCTACTAATTCAACCCTCTGAGCTGAAGTTCCAGAGGGTAAGGATCTTGCTTCCAAAGTTTCTACCAAGATGACTACCAAATACATTGTTCATTGTTTCTTATGGCCCATAAAACTATTTCCAACAGTAAATAACTGAAAAGCAGGTATATTTAGAGTTACAATCATCAGCCCCAGTCTACTGGAATATATTTTCATAAGGAGATATACACTGTAATGTTTGAGAAGTATCCACTCTGGTTTATCCCAAACTCTTGGAGCCAGATTGCAGGGTTAAGTTTTTCAGTAGTCTTTAAGGTCACAATAAGATTGTCTAGCAGAGATGCTTGATCGTTCTCCTTTCTGTTTAGATATTGTAATTAAATCATGAGGAGCATAGATGTAACCTGGAAAGCTTAACGTGAAATTTTTTGGCTGTAAAATAAGGTCACAAATAGTTGTGCCTGTGTGCAAACAGGTGGTTCATTCTTGAGAGGCAGGGTCTAGCTGTTTTATACATATGCTATCAGTTGGGTAATCCTGCAAAGTGTTGAGGAAAAATTTCCAGGGTGATGTCTTGCCATTCATGTAAGAACAAGTGGAACGTCTTCTGTGGAATCTAGGAGACCTAGAACTGGGGCAGTAAGTAATTTTTGTTTAAGGTTCTAAAAGTAAGTGCACATTATGATGTACAGACCAGGGCCTCTTTTTCATTTCCTTTAAGGACTTCATGTAGTAGCTTAGCTCCAAGTCCAAAATTAGGTATCCACAGCTTAGAGTAACCAGCCATGTCTAGAAACCCTGTGAGTTCCTTTTTGTTCTTAGGCTTTGATACTCCATATAAGGCTTTCTTTTGAGTGGGCAGGTGGACTTCTTGTCCCTCAGAGAATTTAAAACCAAAATATTTAACTTGAGTTTGTGTAACTTGGGCCTTCTTTTCTGACACTTATATCCTTTTTCAGCTAGTTTCTGTAACATTATTACTGTGTTCTCATCTGAGGCCTCTTGTGTTTTGCTATGTCATCTACATATTGAAGGAAGAGTCCTTCCTGGAGTTGCACCACCTGCAGATCCCTGGATAGGGCTTGCCCCCAAAAGGTCAGAGAATTCTTAAACCTGTGACAGCACAGTCCAAAAATACTGTTGTTTCATTCCATTGTTGGGATCTTCCCATTCCAATGCAAAGAGTCTCGGTGATTCCTTCTCTAGCAGGATGCAAAAGGAAGCATCTTTTATGTCCAGGACTGTGAATCAGGTGTACATGTTAGTAATATTAACACAGTGTGCAGGGATTGGGCACCACTGGGTAGACATCCTCCACTCTCTGATGAATAACTCTCAAATCTTGTACAAATCTACATCCTTGAGTACCTGGTTTAAGCACTGGTAGGACAAGGGTGTTAAAGTCTTTTTGACAGGGTCTAATTAGTTCCCATATTAGAAATTTCTTGATTAGGGTGAGATGCTGGTTCTAATCTCCTGCCTGAGTGGATTCTGTTTTAGATGTGGTTGGGTGGTGTTTGGTCACAGTCTTACCTTGACCTCCTGTACTTCAACTGCCCATTCTGGGGTACCCCCAGTAGCCCATATGTCAGGTGGAACCTGTTGTTTTATCTCTTTGGGTACTTCAAACTTCTCCGTGTTCCCAGCTTACCCATATGTTAGTGCTACTAATTACAAATCCTATGATGTGCTTTCACCATTTCTATTAATTTCCAAACATTCACAATAAAACTATTCTGCAGAGACTAAACCCCAGTTTCCATTCTTTAACCACATTCTATTTTGGTGACTTACATTCCAGCTATTAACTCCATTAGTTTGCTAAATATTTTTATTTCATATTAGCAAAAGCATACAATATTTGTCCTTTTATGTCTGGCTTGCTTCACTCAACATAATGTCCTCTGGGTTCATCTGCATTGTCATATGCTTCATGACTTCATTTCTTCTTAGAGCTGTATAATATTCCATCATGTGTCTATAACACAGTTTGTTTATCCATTTGTCACTTGATGGACATCTGGGATGTTTCCATTTTTGGACAAATGTGAATAACATCATTATGAAAATTGGTGTACATATGTCTCTTTGTGCCACTGTTCTCAGTTCTTCTGGGTATATACATAATAGTGGTATTGCTGTGTCACATGGCATATCTCTATACAAATTCCTTAAGAACCACCAAACTTGAAGAGTGGCTGTACCATTCTATATTCCCAAGAATAGTGTATAAGCATTCCCTTCTCCCACATTCTTTCCAACATTTGTAATTTTCTGTTTTGTTAATAGTGGTCATTCTAGTAGGTGTGAAATGATATCTCATTGTAGTTTTGATTAACATTTCCCTAACCACCAATTATGTTGAAATTTTATTATTTGTTTTTTCACCATTGGCATTTCTTTACAAAAATCTCTCTTCATGTCTTTTGCCCATTTTTAAAATCAGGTCCTTTGTCCTTTTATTGTTGAATTGTAGGGTTTCTTTATATATCAGGGGTATTAGACCCTTGCTGGATGTGTCATTTCCAAGTATTTTCTCCCATTGAGTAGGCTGTCTTTTTACCCTCTTTACTGAGTCCTTCAAGATGTAGAAATATTTAGTTTTGGGGAGGTCCCATTTATCTATTTTTGTTGTGTTGCTTGTTCTTTGGATGTAAGGTGTGAGAGACCCTCACCTACTACAAGGTCTTGTTGAAGTTTCCCTACATTATCTTTTAGGCATTTTATGCTCCTGGCTTTTATGTAGGTGTTATATCAATTTTGAGTTGATTATTGTATAGGGAGTGAGATAGGGGTCCTCTTTCATTCCTTTGGTTATGGATATCCAGTTCTCCCAGTACAATTTGTTGAAGAGAATGTTCTGTCCCAGAAAAGTGGACTTAGTAGGCTTATCAAAAATAATTTGACCATAGAGCTGAGGGTTTATTTATGAACTCTCATTTCGAATTTGCTTATCAATGTGTCTATCCTTATACCAATACCATGCTGTTTTGACCACTGTAGCTTTATAATACACTTTAAGGTCAGGAAGTGAAAGTTCTCCCACATGGTTTTTTTTTTAAGGTTGTTTTTGGCTTTGTGACACCTTTCCTTTCCAAATAAATTTGGTAATTTCTTTTTCTATTTCTGTAAAGTAGACTGTTGGAATTTGATTGGTATTGCATTGAATCTAGAAATCAGTCTGGGTAGGATTGACATCTTCATGATGTTTACTCTTCCAATACATGAACATGGAATGTCCCTACATTTGTTTAGGTCCTCTCTGATTTCTTTTAATAGTGTTTCATAGTTTTCTGAATACTACATTCCTGGTTAAATTAATTCCTAGATATTTGAGTCTTTTAATTGCTATTGTACATGTAATTTTTTCTTGATTTCTTCCTCACCTTGCTCATTACTATTGTATAGAAAGGCTAATGATTTTTGCATGCTGATCTTGTATTCTCCTATTTTGCTGAAATCATTCATTAGTTCTGATAGCATTGTTGTAGATATTTTGGAATTTTCAAAATATAAGATCATGGCATTTGCAAATAGAGTTTTACTTCCACTTTTCTATTTTGGATTTCTTTATCAATTTTATTGATCTTCTCAAAGAACCAGTTTTTGGTTTTGTTGATTTTCTTCATGCTTTTTTGTTCTCAATTTCATTTATTTCTGCTCTAGTCATTGCTATTTTTTTCTTTCTGCTTGCTTTGGGATTCGTTTACTCTTCCTTTTCTAGCTTCTCCTGATGTTCAGCCAGGACTTTGATTTTAGCTTTCTTCCTTTTCAATATAGGCATTTAAGACTATAAATTTCCCTCTCAGCACTTCTTTTGCTGTATCCCATAAGTTTTGTTCATGTTTTCATTCATCTCGAGATATCTAATGATTTCACTTGCAATTTATTCTTTTACCCACTGATTAGGAGTATGCTGTTTAGCCTCCTTTTACTTGTGTCTTTTCCCCTTTCCTGCTTATTATTGAAACCTAGCTTCATTACATTATAATCAGAGAAGGTGCTTTGTATAATTTCAATCTTCTCAAATTTATTGACAGCTGTTTTGTGGTCCAACATCTGTTCTATCTGGAGAAAGGTCCCTGAGCACTTGAGATGAATATATAACCTCCTGATTTTGGGTGAAATGTTCTGTATATGTTTGTCAGGTCCACCTCATTTATCATATTGTTCAAGTTCTCTGTTTCCTTGTTGATATTCTGTTTAGTTGTACTATTTATTGATTTGAGTGGCAGAGTTGAAATCTCCAATTATTATTGTAAAGACAAATATTTCTCTACAGAGATTTCCTCATGTATTTTGGGGCACCCTGGTTAATTGCATAGATATTTATGACTGTTACTCTTTCCTGGTGGGTTGTGCATTTTATTAATATATAATGGTCTTATACAACTTTTATCACTTTTTTGCATTTAAAGTCTGTTTTTTCTGACACCTGTATAGATACTCCTGCTCTCTTTTGGTTAATGTATGCATGAAATATCTTTTCCCAACATTTTAATTTCAGACTATTTTTATCCTTGGGTCTAAGTTGAGTCTCCTGAAGATAGCATATGGATACTCTTGCTTTCTTATCCATTCTGTTAACCTATGTCTTTTGGTTGGGGAGTATAATCCATTAACATTCAATATTATTATAAAGACATTATTTACTTCAATCATTTTATCCTTTGGCTTTCATATGTCATGTCTTATTTTTGTCTGTCTTTTTACCCTTTTGGTTACCCTTTCTGATACTCTGGACTTCCACACTCTCCTCCAAGCCTATTTCTCTGTTTTTTAAGGGTTTTTTTAATTTTAATTTTTTTAAAATTTTTATTTTTCCTGACTGCAAAACTTCTCTTAGTGTTTCCTAAAGAGCTGGATTCCTATTTACAAACTTAGTTTCTGTTTATCTTAGACTACATTATATTTACCATTATATTTGAATGACAGTTTTGTCAGAGAAAGAATTCTTAGTTGGCAGTTTTTCTCTTATAATACTGTAATTATATCTTTCATCTGCCTTCTCAACTCCATGGTTTCTGAAGAGAAATCTGCACTAAGTCTTACTGTGTGTCATTTGTAAGTGATGTTTCACTTCTCCCTTACTACTTTCAGAATTTTCTCTTTATCTTTGGCATATGGCATTCTGAAAATTATATGTCTAGGGGTAAATCTACTTGGATTTTTTCTAATTGGAGTATGCTGTGCTTCCTGGATACATATATTCATGCCTTTCATGAGAGTTGGGAAAATTTTGACCATTATTTCATCAAATACTCTTTCTGCCTCTTTTCCCTTCTCTTCTACTTCTGGAACTCCCATAAGAGTATGTTGATGCACTTCATGTTATCATTTAACTCCCTGAGCACCTGCTCAATTTTTTTCATTCTCTCTCTCTGTTCTTTAAAATTTTAGCTCTTCTGTCCTGATTCCTTTTCCTATGATTTCCAATCTGTTGCTATATGCCTTTATTGTATTTTTTAATCTCACTTATTGTGTCTTTTATTCCCATAAGCTCTGTTATTTTTCTATCCAAGATTTAAAATTTTTCTTTGTGCTCACCCAGTATCTTTTTTTTTTTTTTTACTTTTGAGGTATTTTTATTTTAATAAGAGTTTTTTTGTATTCAATAGCATTTTGTCTTTTTTGTTGTTGTTAATCCAATACTTAGAACAGAAAGTAAGAATTCAGCCTTGTGTGAAGTACCTGTATCAGAAATACTTCAGAAACACTAAAGCTGCCTGTATAAGAAACTTCATGCCACTGGATTGGTAGGTTAGTGAAAACATATGAGAAAAAAAAAATCATTACTAGAAAAAGAAGGAAAAAAATAATTTGCAAGTGCTTCTTCTAAAATAGATGTGGTCCAATTCTTTAACTCATTTTAGCAAAGCAAAGCACATTATTCTCTAATACAGGTGATAAAGGTGAAAAATATAAATTTGAAAGAGATTAGCTTATGGGATTTAAAGTATTAAAACTCTTATATATCACGAGTGAGTATAGTGGATATTTGAAAAAATTCTTGTTAAAACGCAAAGCTTTTACCAAATACCATAGCTACTTAAACAAAACCTTTTTAATAGATTCATAAGTTAATAAGAACATTACATCAGATTCAAGACTGAAAGGGTGTATTCCTCAATGAAGATTTCAAAGCCAGATTTTCATCTCAACCTTAATTATTAGAGGTGGAGTGGGCAACACCATCTCAGAATCCTCAAGATTGGGAATAAACTATGGACTAAAGTAGACTTGCTGGTATCCTGCTTTAAACTTGTGATTCAGGCAGTGGAAGAAACTGTATCATTCATGTGGATGCAGTGGCCACTGGAGGTCCTGAGGGCAGGGAGAGGGAAATACAGGTGAAATGTGGTGGCATTTTGGAGATTTGGTAGTTTTACTGAATGACATGGTAATGACAGATATGGATGATTACATGTCTGGCCATAACCTGCAGAATTGTGTGGGAGAGAGTGTAAATTACAATGTAAACTCTGGTCTATGTTTAGTGGCAATGCTCTAAAATGTTTTCATCAATTTTAATGAATGTGCCATGCTAATGAAAGATGTTGTTGGTGTGGAAAAATGTGGGAGGTGTCAGAAGTGGGGCATATGGGAATGCCCTATATTTTTATGTAACATTTATGTATTCTAAATCTCTTTTCTTAAAAAAAAATATATATATATATTTTTCAAAATTATTTCTGAGAATAAACATCATCTAAGCCTTCATTGAGTTGTAATCTTTTTGCTGCTGGAAGGTCTTGCCTGAGTGTTGATGGCTGCTGATTTATCAGTGTGATGTCTGCTGAAGGCTGGGTGGCCAGGCATGGCTAGCCAACCAGGGTCCCACAGCCCAGAGCAGATCTCACTGAACAACCAATCCCATGATGAACAGCAGATCATGTGGGAAGAGCAATGAATCAGAGCTCACCCAATATCTTCTTTTTTTTTTTTTTAAGATTTATTTATTTATTTATTTATCCCCCCCTCTGCTGCTTGTGCTTGCTGTGTCCATTCGCTGTGTGTCTTCTCCATGTCTGCTCATCTTCCCCTCGCTGTGAGGTCTCGCTGCATCAGCCCACTAGGCTGCGCGGCCGGCCTGCCCTCACAAGGAGGCCCCAGGAAGCGAACCCGGGGCCTCCCATATGGAAAACGGGAGCTCTATCGACTGAGCCACTCCCACTTCCCCCAGTATCTTCTTAATGTCTTTTATTTATTTAGCCATGCTGTCCTTCAACTCCATGATTTGTTTTAGGAGATCTGTATGAACCTCATTCATTAATTGCTTCAAGCCCTGTGCTCAACTGGACTCTAATTTGTTACTTTGCCTGAGTCATATATTTTTTTCTTAGTATGATTTGTAATTTTTTGCTGATGTCTTGGCATCTGATCATCATGCTAAGTTTGCTCGGATGTTTGGTTTCTCCCTCTTGCCAAGGGATTTACTGTTAACAATGCTACCATTGTTCTTTGATTCTTGGTTCTACTTGTTCTGTGTATTAAAGATTGTCTCTGTTCAACTGCTCAAACCATAGCTAAGTGCCCAGTAATGAGGTGCTTTGGGGAAGGAGGCATTAAAGGCATTTGATTGTCTTTTTATGTATGTATGTATGTATGTATTTCCCTTCTTCACATACATTTTTTTCTGGTCTGCCAGGAGATAGTGATCTTTGACAGACCTCAGCTCTGACTCCAGGTACTAGGAGGGAATTCATTCACTCTAACTCCATGGGTGGAACAGAAGTGTCCTCAGGGTGGACCAAGTTTCACAAACTTTTTCAGATGCTGTCCTTCTTCCTTGACTGGCCACACCCTCACTTACTCTGTGTCCTGAAGAACAAGTCCAGGACAATAGTGAAGGTGTTTAAGAATGCAAATTATCTTTCATCCCCTGTGGGTTCTCAGGACAAACAATAACATGGCCCCACCCAGCCTGGAAATTTGAGATCCTTCCAATGCAGTGAACCAAGTTCACTGGCCAAAATCTGAATTTGCTGTGGGCTGTGTCCCTCCCTCTCCCCTGTCTTGGGAAAAGTACCCCTGCAACCCCCTCAGTCTGCAGCCACCTGTCAGGAGTTAGTGGACATCCTGCCCTTTAATCTTATAGTCACCCCAATATCAATAAGCCTTTCCTGTCTTGTAGAAAATATCCGTTTTTTTTTGGATCTGTTTTCCTGCCCATTGGGTTCATGAGCGAATTCACTGCATTCCTTGGAAAGCAGCTCCCTTCCCCTGCTTAACACTGATATACCCCATAAAAGAAACCCCTCTTCTGGCAGTGAGTGCAGATGTCAAGTCTGGGAAGTCCCATCTTTCCTCCTGCTTCCAAGGACAAGAACAAGGCCAGGGCTAGGCTTGGAACCACCTCCTTCTCCTGCTACCAAAGATGAGGACCCTACATAAGCCCCCTAAATAAATGTCATTTACTTACCAAGCTAGACTTGTATCAGTCTTTCTTTGGTCTGACACATAGCCCAGTGCTTGCTGGACCTAACACCTGAACACAATTACCTGGCTGAGTTGACACATTAGTCTAACCGTTATAGTCCACCTCTTGTCCACTTGGCAACCATACACATAACCCTAACCCATACTTAGTCTCTAAGTAAAAACAATAACAGGTAAGCATACATATATATTTCCACCTAACAATGTTCAATTCCCCAGCATGCAACTGGAAACACATTAATTCCCCACAGAATAAGGTGCAAGTCCTTGGATAATAGTCACTCTTAAAATTGACATCCTTAAAAATTATGACATTAAATTAACACAACTTTTCCTGTGATACAGGAAAAGGTTGGGGAAGAAATTCATTTTTGTACATACATAATCATACTCATAATGAAACAAGGAAGAAGGGTTCATGATGATTACAGTCCTCATTTCTGTAACTGGTCACATGGTCAAAGTTCATATTTATCACTACCTTCTTCCACTACCCATTCTATGTTCCCATTACCTTCAGCAGGCACTTCAGCTGGCTGTGGTTCTTTGCCTGGTGGGGTGACCCAAACTTTCATTCCCAAAAATAATGGACCATTGTTAGTCCTGCTTGAATTGGTTTGTTACAATTTTCCATTGACTTTAATCACAGGGCATGGCAGTACTAGGAGATGCCCTAGAGGATCCCCTGCATTCCAGGCAAATTCTTCTTTACCCCAATTATGTAGATGTAGTTCTATTTCCCCTTGATAGTCAGGATCAGTCACCCCAGCCAGCACAGTGATACCCTTCTTTGCTTGTTAATTCACAGGTAAGAGAAGCCCAAAGTGGCCAGGTGACAGTCTTAACATCCAGTTCAATGGAATCACTGTTGTGTTCCCTGGTGGCAGCACTCCTCCTATTGGGACTAAAACCTGTAGATCAGCAGAGCTTAAGAATACAGGGTCAGGAAGCAAAAATTTTCCTAGTGGGACACTATGGGTAATAGTGAGTGGTTCCACTATCATTTCCACCCCCTGATTCCTGGACCCATGAATCCTGGTTATTAGAGAAACAGCACCATAGAGAGGATGCTGATTTGGAGCATACACAGCCACATGGAGAACATTGTCCCAGCCCTGCAAGGTATTGCCACCTAATTGGTGCCATAATTGTGTCTTCAAAAGACCATTCCACCATTGTATTAATCCAGCTGCTTCACGGTGATGGGGAACATGGTATACCAGTGATATAAAAGATATAAAAGGCATCCGAATTGGAAAAGAAGAAGTAAAAATTTCATTATTTGCAGATGACATGATTCTATATGTAGAAAGCCTTGAGAAATCTACAACAAAGCTTCTAGAACTTATAAATGAGTTCAGTAATATCACAGGCTATAAGATCAATGCTCAAAAATCAGTAGCATTTCTGTACACCAGTAATGAACAATCTGAGGAGGAAATCAAGAAAAAAATACCATTTACAACAGTAACTAAAACAATCAAATACCTAGGAATAAATTTAACTAAAGATGTTAAAACTACACAACACTGTTAAAGGAAATCAAGGAAAACTTAAATAAATGGAAGAATATTCCCTGTTCATGGAAAGGAAGACTAAACATCATCAAGATATCTATCTTACCCAAACTAATCTACAGATTAAATGCAATCCCAATAAAAATCAACACTGTATTTTTTAAGGAACTGGAAAAATTAACTACAAAGTATATTTGGAGATTTAAGAGGCCCTGAATTACCAAAGATGTACTGAAAAAGAAAAATGAAGTTGGAGGTATCACACTACCTGACTTTAAACATACTACAAAGCTACAGTGCTCAAAATTGCATGGTATTCATACAAGGATAGACATACTGACCAATGGAACCAAATTGAGAGTTATGATATAGATCCTTGCATATACTCTCATCTGGTATTTGACAAGGCCACCAAGCCCACTCAGTTGGAAGAGAATGGCCTCTTTAACAAGTGGTGCTTGGAACAGGATATCCATATCCAAAAGAATGAGAGAGGAATACCACCTCAAACATTATACAAAAATCAACTCAAGATGGATCAAAGATCTAAATATAAGAGACAAAACCATAAAGACCTTGGAAGATAATGTAGGGAAGCATCTACAGGACCTTGTAATAGGAAATGGTTTCATGAACTTCACACCCAAAGCATGAGTAGCAAGAAAAAAAATAGATAAATGGGATCTCCTCAAAATTAAAAACTTCTGCTCTTCATAGGATGTTATTAAGAAAATAAAAAGGCAGCCTACCTAATGGGAGAAAATATTTGGCAACCATATATCTGATAGAAGCCTAATATCCTACATATATAAAGAAATCCTATGCCTCAAAAATAAAAAAGACAAACAACCCATTTAAAAAATGGGCAAGTGACCTGAAAAGATGCTTCTCCAAGGAAGAAATACAAGTGGCTAAAAAGCACATGAAAAAATGCTTGACATCACTAGCTATTAGGGAAATGCAAATCAACACAACAATGAGATACCATCTTACACTCATCAGAATGGCAGCTATTAAAAAAAAACAGCAGACTATAAGTGTTGGAGAGGATGTGGAGGAATAGGAACCCTCATCCACTGCTGGTGAGATTGTGGAATGGTCCAGCCACTGTGGAGGACAGTTTGGCAGTTCATCAGAAAACTAACAATAGATCTTCTGTATGATCCAGAGATTCCACTTTTGGATATATACCCGGAAGAATTGAAATCAAAGACACAAAGAGATATATGCACACCAATGTTCATAGCAGCTTTGTTCACAATTGCCAAATGGAATCAGCCCCGGTGCCCATCAACAGATGAATGTATAACCAAAATGTGGTACATACATACAATGGAATATTACTCAGCTGTAAGAAGGAATAAAGTGATAACACATGGAATAACATGGATGAATCTTGAAGACCTTATGTTGAGTGAAGCAAGCCAGACATTGAAGGGTGAACAGTATATGACCTCACTGATTTGAATTGAGGAAAGTGAGCAGTCTTTGAGAATGATTGTCTGAAGGATAGGTTAACAAGGGAGAGAAAGAGAAGAGAAGGTTGTGAGCTATCACCCATATGGACATAATCTATGGTAAGGTGATAGAGTATAGTTGCATATTGAAGGATAGGACAGGTGGGTAGTGATATTACTGGGTTTGACAGGTGGGTAGATTGAGAAGGGCAGGTTAGAATAGCCAGGATACTGGGGGGAGAGATGGGAGGGGGACTAGTTGAACATGGGATTTGTAGGTATGATGTTGAAAGTGCAGGAGTCGGAATGCTCATGGCAATATGACAAGGTAGTGTCACTGCTTCAGGGCATATGTTCGGGGGTCATTTAGGATGGGGTGCTCTGGAATAGGCTTATGGTGAGTGTGTAAATTTTCATCCTGTCATAATGTGTTGTGTTGGGGAGTGGAGACCCACACAATGGCGGGGAAGGAGCGGCACCCCCATCTTTGGGAGGACCGATTCACCCAGAAACAAACAGGTGGGTGTCTCTTAGGAGCAAGGGTGGATGTTGATGTTGAGGAACTTTGTCCATGAAAAATGTGCCACAGATGAGAAAGAAGGAAACAAAGAGAAGAAATAACTGGGATCAGGGGACTCTCCATCCAAAAGGAGTAGAAGAGCCCTGCCATAAAATAAACTGTGGCTTTTATTTGGCTTTAAAACAAAGAAAATACATGTGCAAAGGCAATAGATACATGACAGTTTACATTTTACTAAGGTCAGCAAGTTTTGAGGGTTAATGGCTCAGTTCTCTTTACATTCCTTCATGTAGCAGACCTTGTAAATCTTTAGTAGCAGACCTTGTAAATCTTTATCTAACATATACATGTTACTCTCTTTGAAGCTCAGGATGTCTCCCCACCAGTCTCTCAGATTTTATGTCAGTTTCTTGAGACTAAAGGTGCCTGTATCCTACTTTCCAGCCTGTCTCCCACATTCCAAGGCAGACTGCTTTCTGTCAGCTGTCATGACCTTCATTTGAACTCCATCATTTCCTCCTTTTTTTTTTTTAATTCTTTCAGTGAAGATCATAAGAACCATTATATAAGCTGATACAAGGTGACCTCCTGTCACACATCTTCTTCCATAGGCTCTGGTGACTGTGCCTCTCTTAGGTTGTCCTCCTCTGAGAATCTTACCCACCATTGGCCACCATTCACACCTTTGAGCTCTTACATGGAAAGCAATTTCATTTATATTTATACTTCTTCAGCTTCCTTAAGTGAATATTTTTGTGCAGATAATTAGTAGTAAGATCAAGGGGTTATTAGTATACTACTTTCTACCACAAATAATGTAAAATTAGTTTTTCATGGCTAAGTTTCTTAACATAAATGCATTTATCTGATCTAATTTTTCATTTTTTCTATGAATATATGTCATTACTCTACCCTTGATAATACAAACAATTAAAATGCATATAACAATAATTCCATATAAGTCATTTGTCATTAAGTAATCTGTTTTGAGAGGGTAATGTAAGATTTACCATATTTTCTGATTTATATGATAAAAAAGGGAAAATGAGAACATGAATTTGAGTTTGATTTTTCTCTGTTAAAACTACACTGTGATTTTTAGTTTGCATGCATAGAGAACCATATCCAATACAAAGAGGGCAGTCTTAAAAGGTAAAGTTAAATTTTCAATAAATTTCCCTTCTTCTTTTGGCTTTAAGGGTAGTCATATATCTTTTGGTCCTGGAAAATGGTGAGATTGATTAAGATAAATTGGGTAAGACTCATTGGCCCAGGTTAACGCTCTAAAAGAGGTGGGTTGGTTATGTATGCCAAATAAGTGTAATTATGATGTGGTATCTTACCTTGACCTAATACTTTACCTATAATTAATCCAATGTGAAACCATCATGTCCACAGTTTAAGTCTCAGCAGCATCTTCATCTCTAGGCTTGATTCTTCTAAAGGCGATCCACTGTTCTTCTCCTGTTTCTGTAATGATAAGAGCAAAACCTCAATCTCAAATCTTTACCTCTCCTTTTTCCCATTTATTGGTTGTTTCATTTTTCCAACATATTGGTTGCCCACATTTTTTCACTTTCATTCTTTTTATTAACCTCCCAATGTCTTTCTGCTGATGTGTATCAGAAATTTGCTGTCTATTAAGAAAATTTAAGGTAAGCAATACCTTAGATAGTTTGTCTTTCACAGATTCTCCTCCATCTCCCCCTTTTTGTTTTTGCAACATTAATTTTAATAAGTGATTGCTTATTTCTACTATCGCTTGTCCTTGGGGGTTATATGGAATTCCTGTAATATGTTTAATGTTCCAGTCAATGCAAAATTTTTTGACAGATTGACTAAATAGGCAAGTCCACTATCAGTTTTTAGCTGTGCTGGCAGGCCCATTACAGCAAAACAATGTAATAAATGAGAATGTACATGTGAGTCCTTTTCACCAGCTTGAGCAGTTGCCCAAATATAATTAGAACATGTGTTCACTGTTACATGTACATACTGAATGCGGCCAAAAGAGGGCACATGTGTAACAACCATTTGCCAAATTTCATTAGGATGTTCTCCATGGGGATTTGTTCCTGAAGAGAAAGTGGGGGCATTTATGGGCCCACAAGTATGACATTGTCTAACAATCCTTTTATTTTCTTTTACTGTTAAGTGGGGATATTTATAACATAAGTCAGAAGCATTAGTATATGTAAGTATATGATAATCAGCAGCAGTTTCTTTATGAGCAATAAGTTTATCTATGAAATCATTTTGTGAAGGCATAGGGCCAGGAAGTTGAGAATGGGAACAAATATGAGTAATGTAAATTTGACTAGATCGTTCATGAACAATTTTTTGTAAATGTAAGAAAAGAACTTCTAATTTAGAAGCTGGAGTTATCTGAGCTGCTTCTATATGACAAACAATGTGGCAAACATAAGCAGAATCAGACACAATATTTAAAGGTTCAGAAATATCAGTTAGGAATTGAACAACAGCAATTATTTCTACCTTTTGGGCAGATGAATAAGGTGTTTTCCAAGATTTTGTAGTTTGGCCTAAATAGCCTGCATTTCCATTACTGCTGCTGTCAGTGTAGTAAGTTAGTGCAGTAGAGAGGGGTTGTTGTTTCACAACCTTAAGAAGAATCCATGAAGTATGTTTTAAAAACTAAAAATTTTGAATTTGGGAAGTGATTGTCAATTGTTCCAATAAAATCTGCTAAGGGCACTTGCCAAGAGTTACTGAATTGCCAGAGCTGAGAAACCTCCTGCTCTGTAAAGTCTAGTATGATTTTATCAGGACCTCTAGCCATAAGTTGTCTCAGGCAAATACAGCCTTTTGATATTATTTCTGCAATTTTTTCAGGATAAGTATGAAGTTTTTTTGCATCTTTGTTCAGTAAGAATATCCATTCTGTTATATCCTCCTCTTGCCAAAATATCCCAGTAGGAGAATGGCAAGATGGAAATATTAAAGAGAAATTGGAAGATTTATATTTATCCTTGTTAGTTGGCTATTTTGTACTCTTTTTTTTTTTTTAGCCATTTTAACTCCTCTTTTGCTTCTGGGCTTAAAATGCGAGGACTGTTTAAGTCAGGGTCTCCTGATACAGTATTGAAAAGATTAGTTAAAGCATAAGTTGGAATTCCTAAAATAGGCCGTACCCAATTAATATCACCCAGTAATTTTTGAAAATCATTTAAAGTACATAAATTATCAGTTCAAAACTGGACCTTTTGTGGGATTATAATATCTTTATTAATAGTATGGCCTAAATATTGAAAAGGAACCTGTTTTTGAATTTTTTCTTCTGCTATTTGTAACCCAAGTTGAGAAAGAATTTCTTTAGCCAGCTGAAATAGTTGTTTCAGCTCAGAAGATTGCTCAGTGGCAAAAAGAATATCATCCGTATAATGAATAATCATAGCATTAGGAAGGCTTTTTTGTAAAATATGTAATGGAATGTGAACAAAGGATTGACATAATTTAGGACTGTTCATCATTCCCTGAGGTAAAACTTTCCACTGATATCGTTCAGTAGGAGCTGAATGATTAATAGAAGGAATAGCAAATGCAAATTTTTCTCTTTCATTTGGTTTAAGAGGAATAGTAAGGAAACAATCTTTTAGATCAATAATAATAATATGCCAATTTTGTGAGATCATAGTTGGGGTTGGCAAAACAATGATAGAGACATTTGTAAAGATCCCATAGGTTGAATAACCTTGATAATTTCATGCAAATCAGTCAACATGCACCATTTGCCAGATTTCTTTTTAATTACAAAAACTGGAGAATTCCATGGACTAGTAGAGGGTTCAATATGCCCTGCTATTAATTGCTCCAGCACTAATTTTTTCAGGGCTTCCAATTTTTCTTTTGGAAGGGGCCACTGTTCAATCCAGAAAGGTTTGTTTGTTAGCCATTTTAAAGGTAATGTGAAGCCCTTTGTAACAGTAGCCCCTACTCTAAATTTGAATATCTTAGGCCATGGTAGTCTCCAATAAGTCACGTCTCAGATCAGGAAGGGGGAGAATATTGCATATGAGTAATAAGATGTTTAGCTGTATCAGAAACATGAGGAATATTCAAATATGCTCCCCATTGGTATAATAAGTCTCTTCCCATAAATTAAGTCCTACATCTGCAACATAAGGTTGCAGAGCAGCCTCTTGTCCTTCCGGACCTTCTACCTTAAATATCTGAGTACTCCGATAAGCATCTGTCATTGTGCCAATGCCAGTGAAACCTGTAGCCACATTTTGTAAAGTCCAAGCTTGTGACCAATATCATTTAACAATGACAAAGACATCAGCCCTGGTATCCACTAATCTTAAAAAAATCTTTTCATTTATTTTTATGGTAATTTCAGGACTTTCATACCCAATTGCTGTTTGCCAATAAACTTTATGCCCAGTGGAACCAAATCCCCCTGTACGTTTTATAGGAGGTTTACAATATGGTAATAAAAGAAGTTGAGGTATACCATCTCCTGATTCAATTTGATAGGGAGTCAAAGTTTGTACTAAAAAACAAATTTCTCCATCAAAGTCAGAGTCAATGATCCCTGTTTGCACTAAAACACCTTGGATCATAAGACTGCTATGGCCAATAATGAAACCTACATTGTTTTCTGGTATAGTTCCTTTAATTTCTGTCCTTATTTTTTTATACCCAGTGAAGGAGTAATAAACTTAATTTCAGCTGAGGGAAGATCGACAGTTGCACTGCCTTTGGTAACTGCCTTAAGTTCCATTACAGGCTGGAGTGAGCTGCTCCATTGCTGAATGGGTAGATTTGAACTAGGTTGGGAAATGTGCTCATATTGTTTCTCTGGGGGCCTTGAGCAAGGTCCGTTTGGAAGTTTCCTGACTTATTAATGAGACTGCCATTTTTATGATATTTAGAATGGCATTCCTTGGCACAAGATAATGGCATATCAAACAAACACAAGTTGTTATTGATCTATTATTGCCACTAGGTGGAGCTCTCACACCAGTTTTGGCTTGGCGATCTTTTTTCATATGACCTGGTTTCCCACATTTAAAGCAATTTAAATTATTAATCATAGGACTATGTCCCTTTATAGCAGCTGCAAGAAGGGTCATGTTATATGTATTAGACCCAATGTCTTGGCATGCCCTTATATAAACCTGTAAAGTACCCCCATTTGCCTTTATCAGATATAAAGCCTTTTTACACTCACTGTTAGCATTATCAAAAACCAACATCAGAATAAGCATTTCTTTAAGATCCGGTTGAGTTACTGTCTTGTTGACTACATCTGCCAGCCCCACTACAAATTCAACATAGGGTTCAGTATTTCCTTGAACAATTTTTGAAAATGAATGTACAGCCTGTCCAGGGGTGGACATTCATCACCAGGTGCCTAGGCAGCACAATCAAACTTGTAGAATGGCAAAATCATCATATTGAGCTTGGCGAGGAACCCCAGCCCTTTGACCTATTCCTAATATTTGTTCAGCGCTAATAGGCATTGGTGGATTTTGCTGTTCATTTTGTCATACTACAATATTAGTTTCATCAGCCCACCAAGTTTTAAATTGTAAAAATTCTGCTGAATTAAGAACAGCTTGAGCTAACAAATCCCAGTCCCAGGGTATTAATCTGACTGCTTGTGTCATTCCTTGTACCAATCCTTGAGTATAAGGAGAATTTACACCATATTGAGTGCATGGTTGTTTTAATTCTTTGATAGTTTTAAAAGGAATAGGAGTATGCTCATACTGTACACCCCCTTGGGGATTGTCAGCATCTACTGGAATTTGAGTTACTGTTACCGGAAAAGTAGAAAAAAGTTGCATAGCCTCAGAATCTCCTTCTCTACTTCCTTGTGCTATGCTTTTCTTAATTGAAGAGGATGGTGCTGGAACAAAAACAGAAACTTTTGGAGGGTCAACAAATGTTGTAAAAAATGGATCAGTACCTTAGGAGGTGCAGACATTGGTTCAAAAGACAATAAATCACCTTTTGGAGTGGACGGCATAATGACCACTGGGAAAGATCCATAAACTCCCCTTTTCTTTTACTCTTTTTTATTAGACATGAGTTTATCTGTTTTTGGCTGTTCATTAATTTTTTCATATATATTTTCATTAAAATCATCATTAGCTTGTTCTGATATTTGTCCAGCAATAGCAGTATCCTGTTTAATTTCTTCATTTTCATCTGATTGTAATGGTTCAAGAGCAACAGAAATAAGACTACACAAACACCATACATGAATGGGAATCATTTCTCCCTTTCGCTAAGCCCTTTTTAAAGCTTTCATTACTAACTTCCATTGTTTCAGGTTTAAAATATACCACTCTTGTGGCTGAAATCAATAACAATGTTTCTGTACAAGAGAAAAAAAGTTCCTCAAAAGCCAAGGATTTAATAGTTACACTGGTATTTTTTAATAAAGTTTTTAACACTCTAGAGTACTCTTCAAAGTTCAACTGCTGTTTACCCATAACCATGATGAATCAAAGGATATAATCTTACCTTTTCTGTTTTCTTTTTCTTTAAAACTGCTCTCAGGAGGTCCTTGGTCCACTGCACACTGACTGAAAGAAAAGTTTTGTTATCAGAGCCCCACATTGGATGCCATATGTTGATGTTCAGGAACTGGGTCCATGAAAATGGTGCCATGGATGAGAAAGAATGAGATAAAGAGAAGAAATAACTGGGATCAGGGGGCCCTCCATCCAAAAGGAGAAGAGCCCTGCCACATAATAAACTGTGGCTTTTATTTGGCTTTAAAACAAAGAAAATACATGTGCACAGGTGCAAAGTCAATAGATATGTGACAGTTTACAATTTACTAAAGTCAGCAAGTTTTGAGAGTTAATGGCTCAGTTCTCTTTACATTCCTGTATGTAGCAGACCTTGTCAATCTTTAGTAGCAGACCTTGTAAATCTTTATCTAGCATATACATGTTACACTCTTTGAAGCTCAATATGTCTCCCCACCAGTCTCCTCTCAGATTTATGTCAGTTTCTTCAGACTAAAGGTGCCTGTATCCTACTTTCCAGCCTGTCTCCCACATTCCAAGGCAGCCTGCTATCTGTCAGTTGTCATGGCCTTCATTTGAACTCCATCAGGTGGATCCTAATAGGGGAGGATAATCAGCATGTCAAGACCTCTTATTGCATGTAATTATGAATCTTGTCATCCAATGAGTCAAGACAGGGGAGTGTCATGTGCCCTAGCGGGATGGGGAGGAAGGAACAGAAAAGATCAAACAGGGGGTATTTAGAGGTCATGGGAAATGTTTTTCATTACCTTTCAGTAATGGACACAGGACATGGTAAATATCATCAAAAATTATTGAACCGTACCATCTACATTGAAAACTATACTGTAAACCATTGACAATGTTTAGTAGCTATGTTCCACTATCTGTATAACAGTTATAACAATGTTACCATCCACACACACACACAAAAAGGTTTTAATATCGGGTGAGGAAAGGGGAACGAGTTTGGGTATATGAGTCTCTAGTATTCTGTGTGTGACTTTGCTGTGACCTAAAACTTCTTTGAAAATTAAATGAAAATTTGGGAGACACTGGGGAGTGAGAAGCGGAAGGTGCCATGGTACAGACTGGACACCCGATAATGCAGTGATAAAAGGAAAAAATAATAATAATAAATTGTTTTATTTTTTTAATTAAAAATTTTTTTTTGCTTTTTCCCATTTTTTGAATGTCCCAGTCCTTTAACTTAATTTTATTTTTAAGTTTTTTTCCTGAGTTTCCATGTATTTTGTCTCTTACATTTAAGCTTATCATTATTATTTCATTTTCCTATTATTTGTATCTGGCTATTATATGGGCATCATCTTTAAAGAAGGTTTATATCACAGAAGGGTTAAAATGGGGCAGCAGAGGATCATTGGTGTGAGGTGTCTGGAATGGGGCTTTAATGGGAGGAAGTTCACCTGAATATACATGAAAGATATATAAAATTGTTCAAATGATCAAGGGGAGGGGTATAGTCACAGTGGGTAGACAATCACACAATAAATGAGGGAATATTGAATTCCCAGCCTGGAGAGCACTGCCACATCTCCAAGGGAGCAGCAACAGCCCCCCATGTGCAGGGACAGTGTCTGGCAAAGGAGGATGGTTCACTGATGGGTTCTTGTTATTGATGACTAGACTTATGAGTCTTTGCTCTTGTAATTGAAACTTACCCTACTGTTATGGGGTACCTAAGGGTTGCCACCTGAGAACGTCCTTGTTGCTCAAGTGTGGCCTCTCTCTAAGCCAAACTCAGCATATGAATGCATTACCTTCCCCCAGGGTGGGACCTGACTCCCAGGAATGAGCCTCCCTGGCAACGAGGGATGAATACCAAGTGCCAACTGGCAATATGACTGGAAAAACACCTTGAATAAAAAGGAGAAATGTTAAAGACAAATGACTTCATGTGGCTAAGAGACTTCAAAGAGAGTCAGGAGATGATCCTGGAGATAACGCTTATGCAGACCTCAGTAGGATCTCATAGAACACCAAAGTGGTTATCACCCTACCCAGAAGGGCTCCTGAGGGTTCTGGAGACACACAGGACCTATATAAGTGGGGATAGCTCCAGAGATTGATGCCGTATCAGTGGTCTCTACTTTGGAATCTGTGCTCCTGAGAGTGACAGCGTTGGACTAAAACAAGTCCTCCCTGCACTTGGTCCATCAGTCCCTTCTAGTCAAGCCTATATGTGATGCTGGAGTTGGTAGGTGTACTTCCAGAGACTGGAGCCTCTGGCCTGCCCATGTGCCAGCTCTGCCTGGAAGCTCAGTGGAGCTGCATTCTTACTCTACAGATCAATGGACTCACCCAAATCACCTGGTGAGGAGACGATGATGGACAATGGTCATCCCAGGGAATGAAGAGAGCCTGCAGCTGCAGGCTGGATAATCC
Organism: Cabassous unicinctus; assembly: GCA_029593785.1. Classification (NCBI taxonomy): domain Eukaryota; kingdom Metazoa; phylum Chordata; class Mammalia; order Cingulata; family Chlamyphoridae; genus Cabassous; species Cabassous unicinctus. The sequence goes on along the minus strand of JAQZBX010004265.1, from coordinate 22,569 downwards.
CATCCATCATATCCATGGGATATAAGCTCCCTCACTTGGAGGTGGAGTGGACATCACCAATCCAAACTCCTCAGGATTGGGGGAAGAGCTATGGACTAGAGTAGCTATTTAGTAGCTAGAGTAGCCATGGAATACCATGCTATTCCATGGTAGACATATTGTGATTAATGCAATGGAAGAAATTACAACCTTGAGGTGGAGCCAGTGGCCACTGAACACTTTCAGGGCAAGGAAGGGAAAAGTAATTGTAATACAGGGCCTTTTTGGGACTTGGAAATTATCCTGAGTGACATTACAACAACAGATATAGGCCATTTTACATCAGCATATAACATGCAGATCTGTGTGGGAGACAGTGTGGTCTACAATGTGAACTATGGTGCATGATTAGTGGCAAAGCCCCAGGATGTGTATATCCATTGCAAGTGATGTGCCACACTAATGAAAGATGTATATGTGGGATGTTATGAGAGTCGTGGGCAGTGGGGAACATGGGAATCCCTGTAATTTATGTGTAACATTTATGTAATCTAAGTATCTTTTAAAATATAAAAAAATTTAAAAAAAGGCAATATCATCCATCTGTCCCATGAGGTCTAAGCCCTTTCATAATTGGAAACAAAGTGGGGCTTAACATCCCTAAATCCTCATTATAGAAGAATGAACAAATCCAAGGGGGAATGCAAATATGGGCTAAAGTTGAGTGATCATTCTAATAATGGAATAACTTGAAACATTGATATAAATGTACTGATCAACAGAGTTTCTGAGGGGAAGGACAGGAAAGAATAGGTGTAACATGGGGCATTTTAGAGACATTGGAATTATTCTGCATGACATTGCAATGACGGATATAAGGCATTATACATTTGTCAAAGCCTATAAAATTGTGCTGTGCAAAATGTATGTAATCTATTGACAATGATTAGTTGCAATGTTTCCATATGTGTTCCTCAATTGTAACAAATGTACCATAACAGTCCAAAATGTAATTAATGGAGAAAACTGTGGGAGGGGAAGGGGAGGTGTATATGGGAATCCCCCTGTATTTTCAATTTAACATTTATGTAATCTAAAACTTCTTTCAAAATAAAATAAAATAAAATAAAATAAATTATATACATTAGAGGCACATGAGAGCAGATTTAAAATGCTCAAAGACAGAATTAGTGATTTTGAAGACAGAACAGCTGTACTGGAAAAAAGAGGAGAACCTAAAGAAAAGAGAATTGAAGAAATGGAACAGGGTGTCAGGGAATTGAATGACAACATAAAATGCACAAACATATTCATCATCCATGTCTCAGAAGGAGAAAAAAATGGAAATGCACAAAAAGAATATTTGAGGAAATAATGACTGGAAACTTCCCAAACCTTAACAAAGACATAAATATCCATATCCAAGAAGAACAATGCACCCCAAACAGAATAACTCTGAAGATACCTACCCTATGGCACCTACTATTCATGACAAATATCAGGGATAAAGAAAGGATCCTGACAGCAGCAAGAGAAAAGTAAAACATCACATGCAAGAAGACATTGATAATATTAAGTGCCAACTTCTCAGCAGAAACCATGGAGGTGAGAAAAAAGTGGTATGAGGTATTCAATGTCCTGAAACAGAAAAACTGCCAGCCAAAAATTCTGGCAAAACTGTCCTTCAAAAATGAAGATGAGTTCAAATTCTTACAGACAAATAAAAACTGATAGAATATGTTATCAAAAGACCAGAATTACAAGAGATTCTACAAGGAGTTCTGCAGCCTGAAAGGAAAAAACAAGGGCAAAAGACATGAAGAAGAGGGTAGAGATGAAGATCATAAGGAAGAGTAAATTAAAGGATAAAAGACAGACACTAGTATATGACAACAGAAAGCCAAAGGACAAAATGGATGAATTAAGAAATGACTTTACAGTAATGACATTGAATCTTAATGGCCTGAACTTCTCAATCAAAAAACATAGACTGATAGAATGGATTGAAAAAATATAAGCCCTCTCTATGTTGTCTACAAGAGAATCAACTGAGATGTAAGGGAATAACCAGTTTAAAAGTGAAAGGTGGGATAAAGATATTCCATGGAGAAGGTAACAAAAACAAGCTGTAGTAGTGATATTAATATCAGAAAGAAACAGATTTTAAATACAAAATTGTTATAAGGGAAGAAGAAAGTCATGATATATTAGTAAAAGGGATAATTTATTAAGAAGAAATAACTATACTAAATATTTATGTACCTTAACTGAGTGCCCAAAGATACATTTGGCACACTGGGAAAACTGAAGGAAGATATAGATATCTTTACAATAATAGTTGGAGATTTCAATACTCCACTCTCATATTAGAACATCTGGACAGAGGATAAATAAACTGATTCTTTGAATAATATGATAATTGAGCTAGACCTAACAGGCATCTATAAAGCCAAAACAGCAGGATATACATTCTTTAAAAGTCCTCATGGATCCATCTCCAGGATAGACCATATGTTGGGTGACAAGACAAGTTTCAATAAATTTAAAAAGATTGAAATTATACAAAACATTCTCTGATCATAACAGCATGAATCTGGAAATCAATAATGGATGGAAAAACTGAAAAGTCATAAATATATGGAGATTAAACAACATACTTTAAAATAATCAGTGCATCAAAGAATATTGCAAGAGAATTCAGCAAATATATTGAGATGAATGAAAATCAGAACACAACATATCAAAACCTATGGGACACCACAAAGGCAGTGCTGAGAGGGAAATTCATAGCCCTTAATGCTTACATTAAAAAAGAAGAGCTAAAATTGAAGATTGAACACCTGGTGTGAATAGAAAAAGAAGAGCAAACTAATCTAAAACCAAGCTGAAGGAAAGAAATAAAAAAGATCAGAGCAGAAATAAATGAAATCAAGAAAAAAAAATAGAATCAACAAAAATCAAAGCTGGTTCATTGAGAAGATCAACAAAACCAACAAATCCTTAGCTAGACTGACCAAGAAAAAAAGAGACAAGATGTAAATAAATAAAATCAGAAATGAGAGAAGGGATATTACCACTTAGACCACAGGAATAAGAAATATCATAAGAGGATACTATGAACAATTGAATGCCAAAAAACTGGATAATGTAGATGAGATGGACCAATTTCTAGAAACACATAAAACATCTACATTGACCCTAAAAGAAATAGAAGGCCTCAACAAACCAATCACAAGTGATGAGATTGAAACAGTCATCAAAAACCTTCCAAGGATGAAATACCCAGGAACAGATGGCTTCACAGTTGAATTCTACCAATCATTCAAAGGCGATCTAATACCAATCTTATACAAGCTCTTCCAAAATATTTAATAGTAAATAATGCTATGAAATTCATTCTATAAAGTCAGCATCACCCTAATACCAAAACCAGATAAAGATATTACAAAAAAAGAAAATTACAAACCAGTGTCCTTAATGAATATAGATGCAAAAATCATCAAAAAATACTTGCAAACAGAATCCAAAAACACATTAAAAGAATGATACACCATGATCAAGTGGGATTTATCTCACTATGCAAGAGTCATTCAACCCCAGAAATAATAAACCACAATGATAAATTGAAGAAGACAAAATACACGATCCTCTCGATTGATGCAGAAAAAGCATTTGACAAAATAAAGCACCCATTCTTGCTAAAAACACTCCAAAAGATAAGAATATAAGGAAGTTTTCTCAATATTGTAAAGTGCAAATATTTAAAACCGACAGCTAACATTGTACTCAAGGGTGAAAGAGTGAAGGATATCCCACTGAGGTCAGCAAGAAGGCAAGGATGCCCTCTATCACCACTGTTATTCAATATTGTGCAAGAACTTCTAGCTAGAGCAATTAGGCTATATAAAGAAATAAAAGTCACCCAAATAGGAAAGGCAGAAGTAAAACTTTCAATATTCACTGATAGTATGACCCTATATCTAAAAAATACAGAAAAATCCACAACAAAGCTACTAGAACTAAAAAACATGTAAAATAATATGGCAGGATACAAGATTAATATCCAAAAATCAGTAATATTTGTAATCACTAATGATGAGCAATCTGAAGAGGAAATCAGAAAAAAAATTGATTTACAGTAGTGACTAAAAGAATAAAATATTTAGCAATAATCTTAACAAAGGACATAAGGACCTGGATTCAGAAAATTGCAAAAACATTGCTAAAATAAACCAAAGAAGACTTAAATACATGAAAGGATATTCCACGTTCATGAATTGGAAGACTAAATATTGTTACATTGTGAATTTGACCCAACTGAGTTACATATTCAAAACAATCTCAGTAAAAATCCCAACAGCTATTTTAGCAGAAATGGAGAAGCCAATTGTCAAATTTATTTGGATGGGTAAGTGGACCTAAATAACCAAAAATATCTTTTAAAAAGAACTAAGTGTAAGAATTCTTGCTTTCCGACTTTAAATTGTTTTTGCTTGATCTTACAATGATGGATACAGGCCATTCTAAATTTTGTCAAAATCTATAAAGTGTACAGTGTTAAATGTAAACCATAATGTAAACCATTGACCATGGTTAGTAGTAATGCTTCAATATTTGTACATAAATTATAACAAATGTACCATACACATGTAAAATATTAATAGGGGGGAGGAGGCAGATGTTGGGTATATGTTAATCCCCTATATTTTCTGTGACTTTTCTGTAATCTAAATCTTTGAAGATAAAGCAAAAAAAAAAGACACTGGGGGAGCATATGGAAGAAATTGTCACTGTACATAAAAGATAGATCTTACAGTGATGAAAGAAACGATGATGAAAAAAATTAGATTTGTAGTTATGTAGGGCTGGAGAAGGACTGTTAAGGGGTGTGGGGTTTTTCTTGTTGAAATAATGAAATAGTTCTAAAATTTTGTGTGGTGATGAATGCCCAACATTGTGATTATACTACAAGCCACTTATTACACACTTTGGATAGATCTTATGGTATGTGAATATATTGCAATAAATGGCCTAATAAATAAATAAATATTTGTGTAAGAATAGTTATAAATAGCAGCTATGTACAACAAGGGAAACATAAAAGATTGAGAGGTAAAGAATTTTCTTGTTTGTTTATTATTTTAATTGTAATAATGAAAGTGTTCTAATAATGATTAAAGTGATGAATAAACAACTATGTGATTATACCGAATACCATTGATTGTACACTTTGGATGAATTCTATGCTTTATTAATATGTATCAATACAATTGATTTGTTAACAAAAAAGAAAAATGTTGCACTTTTTAATTTTTTAATTTTTACTTTTATTTTTACTCTTTTTATTTTGTATTTTACTTATTTTAATTTATTATTTTTAGTTTTTTTCAGCTTTGTTTTTGAGGAGGTTTTGGGTCACAGAAGAGTCACAACTGTGGCAGGGGATAATCAGTGGTGTGGGATGTCAGTGATGAGGGTATGTGTGGGGAAGGGTGTACCTGGGGTATACCTCTCTGGCATATGAATACGTTTAAGACAGCATGGGGCATTTTCTTGGTGGGTAGAGACCTATATTATAACCCAAGAATATTGAATTCCCATCCTGGTAATTCCTGTTACATATTCTAATAGAGCAGCAAGAATTCCCCTGCGTACAATAAGTACCTAGAGAAGGAGGAAAGACCATTACGCTAGGCTCTTGATATTGATGTTTGTACTCATGAACCTTTTCTTATGAAATTGAAACTTAGTCTAGTATTATATATTGCCTAAGAGGTATCCCTGAAAGCCTTGTTATTGTTCAAACATGGCCTCTCTGTAAGCCAAACTCATCAAATAAATGCACTACCTTTCCCCCACCCCACCCCCTCATGTGGGACATGACTCTAGGGGATGAGCCTCCCTGTCAGGATGAGATTATTACCAAGCACAAAGTGGGAATGAATTTGGAAAAGACCTTGATCAAAAGGGCAAAATATTAAATAGAAATGAGTTTTTATGGCTGAGATTTCAAAGTGAGTCAGGAGGTCATTCTAGAGGTTACACTTATGCAGATCTCAGCAGGATCTCATTGGCTGCCACAGTAAACAGTGTCTCAAACAGTGGGTCTCCTGAGGACTCTAGAGACATCTAGATACTATAGGCAGGGCAGACAATATCAGGAATTTGGCACTCTGTCAGTGAGCCATACTTTGGAATATATGCTGCCCAATGTAATAGAGTTAAACTCATTTAAGATTTCCCTGCACATGACTCTTTTGCTCCTTTATTTGAATCTACAATTAGCATCATACTCATTTAATATATGTCCCAGTGACTTACATCTTCAGCCTGTTCATATGCCATTTGAGCCTTGAGGCTCAGCAAGAATTGCAACACATACCCTCCAGTTCATTGAACTCACCCAGGACAACTAACAAAATGATGATGATGGACAATATCCATCCCCCAAAATCAGAAAGTATGTACAACTACAAGCAAAACATTTCCACCCAACTGCCCCATGGGATCTCAATCCAAAACATTGGACATCTACATCCCCAAATCCTGAAGACTGGAGAATGAACAAACATAAGGGGGGAATGCAAATATGGGCTTTAGACTTATGACTATTCTAACAATATAATAACTTGTATACTTGATATAAAGGTAGCAGCTTCCAGTGGTTATGAGGGGAGGGAGAGGGGAGAATAGTGAAGCAAGGGGTAATTTGGGGACATTGGAATTGTCCTGCATGCCATGCAAAGATGGATACAGACCCTTGTACACTTTGTCAATACCTATAAAATTGTATGGTTCAAAGTGGACACTATAATGTAAACTATAGTCAAATGGTTAGTGGCAATATTTCAATATGTTTTCCTCAATTGTACCAATGTATGACACTAATGAAGGATGTTGCTAATGGGGGAAGGTGTGGGAGGGGGAGGGGTGAAGATATAGGGATCTCGTATATTTTTGATGTAATATTTATATAATCTAAATCCTGTTTAAAAATAAAAAAAGTAACTAAAAAAACTATTCAATAGATAAAGAGCAATTGCATTTGCACATTTATATCAACAACAAGATAATTGAATCCCTTCCTATGAGTGTGAACCTTTTGTAAGTTGTACCTTTAGATGAGGCTACTTCAATTAATGTAAGACCCACTCAATCAGGATGGCTCTTAGTCCTATTAATGGAATCCTTTATAAGTGGAATGAAATTCAGAGAGAGAGAGAGAGAGAAAGCCATAGGAAACAAGAAGCTGAACATCAATGGATACCTGAAGAGAGGGAGATACCAGGAAATGTCTCATATGACTTGACATGTGACAAACTAAGGATGAAAATCAGCCAGCAGCCTACACCAGAAACTGTTGCCTGGATAACGCCTTGATTTGCACATTTTCCCAGTCCTGAAAACATGCTTGAATTAATTCCCATTCTTCAACTGGACCCATTTCATGCTATTTGCTTGAGCACCCTGGGAAATGCAAACAACTAACCCTAATTCAATTTGGCTACATTTTAACTAATGATATCTTTAAAAGGACCTGTTTACAAAACAATTCATGACTACAGGAAGAAGAGAATAAACCTTGAGCATGATTTTTGTGAGGGATTCAATTCAATCCCCAAAAGCTTTTTAAAGATCTTTCTCCTAAAGGCTGTTTTTATTATTTTTAAGGTATACCATCAGAGGGAGAGAATGTTGTCAAGAAGACATTTTAAGGAAAGCAAAGAAAAAGCTATAAATAGTAACTGTTAAAAAGCACTCAAAGTGTGCATTGTCATAAGTACTTTGCAGTGGATAAATAATGTAATGCTCACAGGGCTCTCTGAAGAATTTACCACTATTAGTGAATTTTCTGGATCAGCAAACCAAAGCTTATACTGGATAAATTATTTGTTTAAAGCTATTCCATAAATAAAGAACATTATAAAAGCAATCACTTTTAACAACTTTTTTCTGATTTTGAATATTATATTAAACATTTTTTCTTCCAAATAGAAAAGGGTTATATTGCATTTTTGAACTTAAGTCTTTGCTTATGTAGTGCATCTTTATTTCTAATACTGTCTTCAACATGAAAACTTGAAATAGATAATGGGCTACAGATTATTGCTAAAAACATGGCATTATCTATTCAAAAGCAACTCACCAAATGAAATCAAATCTAATCTAATTTAAATAAAAAACATATTCTTGTTTATGTTGGGGGATGAATTTCATGCCACTAACCACATGCTTTTGAAAATAATTTATGCATTATCCATTACACAAAGCAAAGAATTCTTTCATAATTAGCATTTTTATTAAAACTTTAAATGTTATTTGTATGAATTTTGGGGCCATCAGATAATGAATCCATAGATGTCAAGAGTTAAAAAGGGTAACTTTTTCATGGTTGTCATTAGCAGTGGAAACAAACCATGTTATTAAATGTAGAAAAATAAAGCAGAAATAGGTGATAATAGTTGCAGTAATTTGTGTTATAGAATGAACTAGATTTGTGCTTTCAAAAGAAAGCTCATCTAGTTCTTTCAAGTAGTCAGGATGGGGCAAGAGTGGAAGTGGGGATCAGCTAGTAGAGTGTTTCATGTAAGAGAGAATGGTAATTTGGAGTTGGGTGGTGGCTGTGGAGATATAGAGGAGTCAATCAAGTAGTGAGAGAAATTTGCTTTAACCTGACATTACTTGCTGATGAGAAGAAGGAGAGGGAGGGATTTGGAATCACTCTCAGGTTACTGACTTTATAGATGGGGTGGTTGGGTCCAGATTTCAAAGGAAGGGCAGTTTGGGATTATTTTGCTGATTGATTTTCTCTGTTTTCTCAATGCACTTCATGGTAAGTCAGTCAGCTGAGGTGGTCAATCATGATTTGGGGAGGGGGTGAGGAGAGATGGTAAAAATAATAGTTTCAAACTAAGGGAATAATAGTTTCAAATTAAGGGAAAGCTAACTGAATAGATGTTTTATGGACAGACATGGAGAAGCAGGTGTGCAGGAGAGTGTGAAGAGAAAGGGAGCCCTTTCTGTAAGAGCAAATTCCTGAAGAGTGAATATGGTATCTTTTCCAGAATATTGGAGGATGATGAGCAAAGGAGGGTTCACTATTCCTGTTTATGCATAATCCATGCATCTCCACTTTGATTTCTTGGGAAATGATAAGAGAGATAATGCTTCAGGGAGCCCCTATTTCAACCTTCTTCCTGAAGGGATGAGCCACAACGATCACTTTCCATGGTTCCTGTTGCTAAAGCAGCACAATGTATTTGGGATGAAGACAGAGTGACTTCTCCAAACACAGAGAATGAGGCCAAGGATGATTGTATGATTTCAGGGTAACAATTCTTACATCTGCAAAGCTTTGCAAAATTTTGCTCAGTATAGTTTTTCCACACAAACAGGTAGAAAAAAAAATCTCTGAATATTTCTCTGTATAAACAGCAAGTGCAGGATGACTGAAGCAAGGGACAAGTTGTTATCCCAGGACAAAAGTGGGCCACATTCCACCATAAGAATTTATTTCAGACCCTTCATATTTATCTTCAGCCATTCTAATCCTTCTCAGGTCTTTGTATCCACCCTGCAGCACAAATGAATTTTGCAAGATGCAAGTAAGACCTTATAATCACTCCTCTTTCCTCACCACTTTTCAATAAACAAACAAAAATATTAAATGACATCCTCATCTAAATCATTTATTTTTTTTCTATGTGGCTGACTCTCATGCTGTATTAAAAACACACAGCTATATGCTAACTTTCACTAAAGATACCCGATTTAAAAGTAAAGTTTATGGCTGTAAATGAAAATTGTTCACTGGTTTAGCTGTAGTAGTATTGCAAAATAGAATTTAACATTAAAATCATTTAAATGGACCTTGATGATTCATTCCTGAAAACTATAAAACAACAAAGAGTGAATTTGTAAGTATTAAAGTACTCTTTCCTCTTTAGGAAGAGCTCCTTTAGGCCATTAGAAAACAGTTTCTTATCAACAAATGCTTTAAAGTGTGTGTTTGTCTGTTCTCTGTTCCTTCTCTCTGCTGACTTACATTTATCCAGAAAATGTACAAGATTTTATGGTAGTTTTACACACACTGACTCATCAGAGTTTATCTTTATAATCAGATATCCACATTTCGGATCCACTCCACTGTTTCAAATACATGAAATAATTTGGGTCCAATATTATTGCTGATACATTTGTATTGTAGGATTGTTTTCTGTCCATTTGCACATGGACAAGGGTCTCAAATATAAAATGCATATTTTTAGATCAAAATATGTGGGTTCACTAAAAATGATTTTTATTTTCCAGGCCTAGTATTTTTAGCTAATATTTATTAAGTGATTATAATGGGCAACCAATCTTTTATGTATAAACTTTTAATATCATAGCAACAATCTTCTAGTATACGTATGATTATCACCAATGTACAGATAGAAAAAATGAAGGAAAGAAAACTTGAGTAGCATATTTATATGCTTTAATGAAGAGCCTAAATGTGAACTTTGGCATTTGGACTCTAGAAACTATGTGCTTAGAAGTTAGGCTGGGTAAAAATCTTACAGGTGTGCACACTTGAGTGCAGAGGATTCCCCACAACAGGCAGGAGTGGGAGGACAGTGCTTCATACTGCTGATAGGCACCAAGGGGGAAAATGTCTCACTTAGACCTGAGGTTTCACACATAATCATTGCCCTTAGTCCCCATGCAGGACAGAATCCTTGAGGGGATATTCTCCTGATCCCTAGAAAAGGCAGACTCCACACTGCTTTCTCACTTGGAGACATTCAGTGCCCAGTTTAAGTGTTAATCTTTTTCTGTGCTTATTTTGAAAGAACCTTCTGTGCCTTCAAAGTGTTTTTTCCAAAACAATTCCCACTCTTTTGAGGCAGTGTCTATTCCTGACTGATGAGTATGGGGCAAAGATGGCTGGGCAAAAGAAGCATATTAGAGTCTTGAATCTAGGGAATGGGACAGATTGAGGAAAGGAGGGGAGATTTAATTGAGAACTTGAAATACTTGGTACACAGTGTTGGTGAGAATGTGAGTGCCTGTGGTTAGGGAGAGGTTTCTTAGAGAACCAGGCCACAGAGACAGTAGATTCAGGCTGCCTCAGGCTGCCAGGGAAACCCTTTCTTGAGGTCAGCATGTTGCGTTTCCATGTTGTATAGGGGACAGTCTGTGAGAAGAGGGAGCTTGACCAGACATTCCATTGTCATTTTTCCTGTTGCCCTACATTTCACAGTGAAATTCCTCAGGTCAAGAAAAAGGTGAGAGGCCTCTTTTCCATTTGTGGAGAGTACAATGAAAAATGTTTACAGAAGGAAGAGGAGAAAAAGGAGTTGCTATGTTAAACATAATGGATACTGGGAAATCCAATAATTAGGAAATTGATAACTAGAAAACAACACTGAGAAGATGTTTTATGAGAAATAAACAAGCTTTCAATTTATACAGTAAAGAGGAAGAGGGGCAGATACAGAAACAAAGAGCATGGGACAAAAGCTGGACAGAGGCAGCAGGCATTAGAAAAAGAAAGTGAGCATCTGCTACCTGATAAGCTCTAAATCAATACACTCCAAAGCTCAGGATAGAATCAGAGAACAGAGCCCTACTTCCCCAATAAGGCAGAGCCTTTCCATACTTTCTCTAAATTTTGTTCTCTCTGAGATATGATGTCTCCGTCTCAAGGCCTCTGCCTCAATTACAGAAATATTTCTGTCAATTAGGCTGGTGTAGGAAAAATGTGTCAGCTCCAGAAGATGGCCTCAGTGAGGTCCATGGAGAACTCACTGGACATTCAGAGGGCTAACAGATCCATCTAAGCTGTCCAACTTCCCAGCAATCAGGACATCAAGAGGGTAGAACAAGAGCTCATGTCCCAGATTCCCCTGGAGTTGTGTGAGGGGGGAGATTATACCATGAGTCCAAATCACATATTCAGTTTCCACTTCCCTCCAAATTTACAGGCAACTTTCTCAGACTCCCCATTGTCAAGTTTTCTCTCACCTACCTGAGAATCTATAGGCTACAGGATTTGTCTAAGGCAAAATCTTGTAGGAGCTGAATGTTCTTTATTGCTAAGGAGATTCCCCATAATGAGGAACAGCAGGGTGACAATACTGTCTGTTTTGAGAAACACAAAGGGGAAAATGTCTCAATCCTGAAATATCACTCTATCTTTGAGAAATGGCTAGGACAGAAGTATTATCTTTAGTCCCTAGGTAGGAGTGAGGTCTTCTTGTCCCTTTTCCTTGCTCTCCAGGCAAAAAGGGTCTCACACTCCATTTTTACTCAGAGACATTCAACATGTGGTTTTAGATGTGACCATTTTCTCTGTATTAGGACTCAGAGATTAATTTCCATGACTGTGAATGTTGTGTTTTCCATATCAAGCCCTTTTTTTAGAAGGTCAGATAGTTTTGTGGCAAAGATTTCTGGGGAAAAGCTGGTTCTGGGTCTTTGGAAATGGCTAAAGGAACAGGCAAGAAAGGACCTTGCAAAGTCAGTATTAATGTTTGGGCATGGGTTGGAGGTGTGTGTGTGCAGAGAAATAGTCATCTGTTAGGATTAAAAAGATGGCAGTCCCACAGGCTGTCAGAACAGACCCTTCTCATGAGGCTAGCAGCTGTGAGTCACTTTGATGGAGATGGGGCCTGTACATGAACAGAGGGAGCCTGAATGGGCATTGTTATTAATTTTTACTTCCATTTCTGTTCTCCAACCTTAACTCACAGCTAATCCATGGGACAGGAACAGAATACTCCTTCCTTTATATTATGGCTCCTCAATCTCAGCACTATTGACATTTGGGACCAGATTATTCTTTTGCTATCCTCAGGATCAGAGGATGTTTTTGGCAATCCTGGTATCAGAACTCCAAGTGCCTATCCACATCACCATCCACATCAGCTGTAATAACAAAACTATCACAAGGTATTGTGAAAAGTTCTCTGGAGAAAAATGCTCTAGTTCAGCACCACTGCTTTATGGAGTTTAAGGGATGACAAAAATCATGATAAAACACCTAAAATGAAGAGATCAATTCCAGGTGCCAGGTATCTGGTATGTGTGCATATTTTGTTAAAGTGTAGATCAAAGATGAAATCCATACTTTGGATTTTTTTTAGAGACAGTGTTAGGGTTAAGGCCAGGATATCTGCTTCTAAAACAGGAAAGAAAATAAAACCTATCCAGATCAGTTTCTAAGGAGCAGCTATTGAGCACTGGGATGACCAAAATTTTGATTGTATAATATGTAAGCTTGGTGTGAAGAGTTATATAAAAATATGTGATGGTCCACCACTTACTGTATGTGTGAGCTTAAGTAAGTTACTAAACCTCTATGCCCCCAAGGTTTAGGTACTATTTACTTGTTGGCTTTTATTATGTTTACTATTACTTCCATTGATGTTTCCTGGGAAACATCATTCAAGCTCATACCCTTAATCCCACCAACATGTTAAGACTGAAGATACCTTATTCTTTGCCATATGGACCACCTGAAAATAAACTGGTCCTAAAGAGAATGAGAGTGAGAGAGAAGGAAAGGGAGAAACATAAAGACAGAGAGACTGAGACAGCAAACCAATGGCAGGGAGAGGATACTGATTAGTGGTAGGAGATGTGGGCCTCCCAGCTACTTGGCACAGCCATAATAAATTTGAAATAATGAAAGTATTAGTGCCCAGACCTACTTCTTCAATGTGGCAAAGACATTCTACAATATCCCTTAAATTTAACATCCTCCAAGGTATGCTGTCTCTCACTCCATGATGTCTTGACTGTCAAAGGAGATAGTCTCATACATTGGGAAAAAAGACAAAGGATAAACCTTTTCATCCAAGGGATATGCAGAGTAAGAGGGACTCATCAACCTTCTGAGGACAGTAGGATTGGACAGCACCACTTTTATCCTCTTATGTGACCAAAGGTTCAATCGTATTCCCATTTCCACTGATCCCTGTATGTTTGGGAGATTCTATCCCAGGAATGATTTTGACTCTCAGTTTCCCGATTCCCTCCAAACTTGCATATAATTTTTTGTGGTTGGGGGTTGAATCATATCCATCAAAAGACATATTCAACTTCTGGACCAATGGTCATATTGATGCAGACCCATTTGTAAACAGGACTTTTGAAGATGTGATTAGTTAAGGTGTGGAATCATTTGTGAATGGGATCATGGAAGATCTTATTTAGGTGAGTCCCAATTGAATCAGTTTGAGCATTAATCTATATTACTGGAGTCCTTAAAGGCAGAGGGAATTTGCACACAAATTCAGTGGAAATTGAATTTGAAGCCATAAGTCAGTGGAAATCAGAGGAGGATACTCATAAGAGAGAGTATGCCAGGTGAAAGTTGATTTCTGGAATGCTAAAGAATCTCAGAGTAACCAATTCCTGCCAATATTTTGATTTCAGACTTGTAGTGTCCAAAAACATGAGTCAATAAATTCTGACCATGGTATATGTCCTTTCAACCTTGACAAGCTAAGACATTTTCCTTCTCACAACTCAAGGGTCCTCTTGACAAAGTAAACTTGGTGTCACTTACTTTATTTTTTAGGTCTAGAGGAATGGTGGTCAAAGACCTTACATAGATTTTTAAGTCTATTGTCTTTTAGATTCAAGTCTTTCAGATGAGGAAGACTCTTGAGAGTAGAGGAAAAATTTTGACACCAGACATCAGTGTGCTCAAAAGTTTTCAAGCTTTAAAAGAGACATAAACTGGCATGCATTCTTTGATATCATTGTTATTGTGGGAGAGAAGCATACTTTCAGTTGCCACAGGCAGAATTAGACTCATGGTGAAATATCTCTGTTCCCCAATCTTTCCTTTCTAGAAGAAAACTCAGAATCAAGCTCAGGTCACAGTCCCTGGCTGTGCTCAGTTTCTTGAGTCCTCTTTCTAGCCAAATATATTTAGGGGCATCTCTGGTAACTAGACCTTGGACGGGGGTAGACAGATGATAAAGAGGCAGATCGGATGCATTGCTATGCAGAGCTGAGTGGTGGTTCAGAAAAGGATGGAACTCAAAAGTTTTCCTGAGATATGACAGGCAGAAATGTCTTCATCAGCTCTAGGACAGACTTCCTCCATTAAACAACAGCAGGCAGTGGAAACTGAACTATTGATGGGAACTATGTGAATAGAGAGATTTTTGAAGATGATTTTCCTACATTTTCTTCTAGGAGTTTTATGGTTGTATCTTTTATATTTAGATCCTTGTACCATTTTAAGTTAATTTTTGTATAAATTTTAAGTTTGCAGTACTCTCATTCTTTGGGATATGGATAACTAGTTCTCCCAGTACCATTTTTGAAATAGTCTTTTCATCCCAGCTGCATGGGCTTGACAACCCTGTCAAAAATCACTTAACCATAGATGTGAGGGTCCATTTCTGAGTTTCCTATTTGGTTTCTTTGGTCAGTCTGTCTATCTTTATTCCACTACCATGCTGTTTTAACCACCATAGCTAAGTAATGTGCTCTAACATCAGGAAGTGAAAGTCCTCCAAATTTGTTATTCTTTCTAAGGTATTTTGGCTATTCAGGGCCCTTATCCTTTAATAATAAATTTGATAATTGTCTTTTCAATTTCTGTAAAAAGACTATAGGGGTAGTGTTGATTCTGTAAATCATTTTTGGTAGAATTGACATTTTAATGATATTTAGTCCATGAACACAGAATGTCTTTCCATTTATTAATGTCTTCTTCAGTTTCTTTTAGCAATGATTTGTGATTTTCTGAATACAAATCCTTTATGTTCTTGCTTAAGTTTATTCCTAAGTATTTGCTTCTTTTAGTCACTAGTGCATGTTGATTTTTTCCTAATTTCCTCCTCAATTGCTCATCAAAAGTGTATAGAAGTGCCTTTGATATTTGCATATTAATCTTGTATCCCACCACTTTGCTGAACTTGTGTATTAAAGCAGTTTGGTGGTACCACAAGAAGATGAATATAGATCTGCTATATGATCCAGCAATCCTGTTACTAGGAATATATTCAGAAGAACTGCAAGCAAGAATGAAAACTGACATTTGCACATCAATGTTCATAGCATTATTCGCACTTGCTAAAATATGGAACCAGCCCAAGTGTCCATCAACTAATGAATGAGTAAACAAATTGTGGTATATACACAAAATGGAATATATATAAGCTGTAAAAAAGTGAAATCAGGATGCATATGACAACATGGATGAACCTAGAGGATATTATATTGAGTGAAGTAAGTCAATCACTAAGGGACAAATATTATATTGTCTATCTAATATGAACTAAATATGATGAATAAACATGCAGAGGTAAACTCTAGAACTTAACTTACTAGGAAAGAGAAAGTGAGTTGAGAATGGGTGATATAGCATTATTAATAAGGTTAATTGAAAATATGTGGAAATGGATAGAATTGAGAATAGCACATTATCATGGTATAGCACTGCTGATTTATAAATGCAATTGTGGGTGAAAGTGTTAGTATGTGGAAGTAAATGTAAAAAGAAAAGAAACTAGAAAATAATCTAGAGTATGTATAACATAGTGATTTCTGTTGTGGATAAAGGATTTGGTTAATAATATAAATATAAGAAAGCTCATCTTTTACAAAGTGCTAAGAATATGGAGATACTTGGGAAAAATACATATATATGGATGGTCATTAACAGTAATATTGCAATATTTTGCAGAAAAGGCAAGAAGATTTTATTTCAATACTAAGTGACAACAATAATGGTGGATAAGGGAGTATGGGAGTTTTCCTTTTGGAATAATGAAAGCTTCTAATATTGACTGAGTAGATGACAGCACAAGTCTGTGATGAAAATGGGAGTCATTGAGTGTACACTTTTAATGGATTGTACAAAGCATGGGATTTTATAACACAGGGAATCCAATGGCAGATGTTAGACAGTGGTTAACAGAGAAAATATGAGAAAGTTTTCTTTTGAATGATAACAAATATATAATACTCATATAGGGTGTTAATCATTGTGTAGGTAAGGAGAAAATATACCAAAAGTAAGATATAGACTACAGTTAGTAGTATTTTGATGATGCTCTTTCATAGTTTATAATAAATGTTGCACAACAGTGAAAGTTGGTGGTGGTGAGGAGATGTATGGGAGACTTGAATGATGATTTGCATGTTAGTTTTGTAATTTCAAAAATTTTACCATATATTTATTTTTACATATATTCTTGTATGAATTATATACGCTAATAAAATTTTACTTTAAAAAATAAGATGATTGTCAACTCCAGAATTTCAAATAATTAAGTACAAATATGCTCCTTTTGCATCTTCACCAATGTGGACACAAGGATATAACCTTAAATGCTGAAAAGGTAGTGAACAGATTTCTCTGTTGATGTTGGAAAATATTCCTTAAACTCACTAAGTCTGTCAGTAAAAACAAATCAGCTTCTCTCTGTTGATGTTGGAAAATATTCCTTAAACTCACTAAGTCTGTCAGTAAAAACAAATGAGCTTTTCTCTGTTGATGTTGGAAAATATTCCTTAAACTCACTAAGTCTGTCAGTAAAAACAAATGAGCTTACTTTAGTTTCTGTAGATAATTGAGTTTTTCCTAGGTTTCATTATTAACTTTGCCATGTTATGAAGTAAAATTTCATTTAATTGAGGCTGTTTCTCAGAAACAGGAGAGAGACTGTCACAAGAGAAGCAGTAGCATGGTGTCTAACAAACCTTACAAAGAGACAAGTTAGAAAGGAATGACTCTAAGCACCCCAAGACTTGTAAATGAAAACAATTATAGCCCTGAAGCCATATGGTCCTCAGCATTTTGCTTGTGTGCATTATCATGGAGTGCCACCACAGAAATTGTTACTTTCCCTGCCTTAGGCTGACACATTTTAGTCCATTGAAGGGCCCAGCCATGGTCACATGGCCATTTCTCTATATTGGAATGATTCTTTTCTTAAGGAGCCCATGTTCTTAGGATACAGGCATGAAGCCTTAATCTGGAGTGAATGAGAAAAGTGGAACTGTGTCTTTTTCAGATTATATATGCTTCAAGATGATGAAGTCTACTTCCTGAGACATCATACCAAAAGTAATGAGTCTCTGACTTACACAAGGATATTAGAGTATTTTCCCATGAATACTTTGAATTAGACGAATATATTTTTCTAGAGAAAATTTTTACCCTCACATCTAGCTTCTTTATGAGAGTTGAAAAGTTTCAGTAATAAGGAGGAATTCCAGAATCTGAATCCTTCCCTTATGAGAGACCCCTGCAGAGCAGAGCACTGGGGAGGTGTCATAGAGGTGCAGGAACCACATTTCTGAAAAGGAGACTATGAACAAGAAGGGCCTGTAGTTATGGAGAATGACATTTTGCCTCCTAAAGCATTCTGGCAGAAGATATTTCATGAGAATGTTAGACCCTTACTAGCTGTGTAAGCAGGAACTAGTTACTTAAACCCTCATTGACTCAGCTTCTGCATCTATAAAAATTAATATCAATAGTATCTAGTCATGTTGGTGTGGATTAAATAAATGAATGTAAATAAAGTATATAGAAGATAGCTTGGCATTTAATAAGTACAGCATACTTGTTAGCAACTATATTACAGTAATTATGACAATGTTTCTAGGAGGAAAGAGACTCCACAATGTCCATTACATAGTTTGTAGTCTTTGTTAAGAGGAAATGTTCTCAGGAAGAGAAGGTTTGGGTATGATTCCCTAGAAGCTTCTCTGCCATCCATTCTAAATATGGTAACCTGTCTTTAGTTTCCACCCACCTCAATCTAGTCCAAATTAAAAGCTCCATCTCAACCCAAATAACATCTCAACTCAGCTGTGAAACCAGTCACTGGGCTGTGGCCTGTTTCTCATACCCATTTTATCCACACACTAACTGAATTCTGAGCTCATTGCAGCTGTAGATGGGTCTGCCTTTGAGCGCTTGCATGGGAGGAAGTCCTGGATAGGGGCAGAAATATTGGACTCTTACCCCAGATCTCCAAGAACCATTCATACTGATATACATAGGTCTTTCTCCATGGCATTTAGCAGAACAAGATGGGTATTTCTCCATTATCTTTGCTCTCTTTCTTCCTTCAATCCAAAGCTAAGTCAAGGAATTTTGTCATTTAATTTTTTTACAGGTTAGGAAAATTTATTTCAAATTCCTTATATAGAAGCTTCCATTTATCAGAAAGAAAATTTTAATTTTTGTTAAGATATGCTCATCTCTGGTTGTTATTAAGGGTAGAGTATTTTGTCCAGAGACAAAGGATGACTCTAAGGACTCATAGATTGCAAAAGAAACAAAAGAAATGCCTTTCCGAGAACCAGGCTTTCCCTTTCTTTCTGTGAAGGCTCACTCATATATGAGGACTCTCATAAGCTCATACACCATCAGCTTCAGAATCCTGCAGTCTCTCTTTTTGTGGGTAATCATTAATGGCTGTAAAACAGTCCAAAATTACCCTCAGCCAATAAGTTAAAGGCCCTGAATAGGAAAATAATTAAGAAAAAGACAATAATTGAATTCCCACACTGTCCCAGGCATTTTATATACATTATATTACTTAACCCTAATTTAAATCAAGTTTGAGTAAGTTGTGTAAGTCACACAACCAACTACTGAATGGTAGCTATAAACTCAAGCATGAGTCTCTATGATTCTTAGAATTAAAATTCTTTTTTCTCCTAAATGCCACCTAAGCTGCAGAAGATAAGCCAGAGGCAGAGATCCAGGTTTACTTTGGATGCAGAGTCTATGGTATCTAGGACGGTTGCCAAATATTCCTAACCTAACAGAAGGGAGAGGCTTTCTATTTTATGGGCAAACATTAGGAATGCCAGGATAAGATGTACACACAGAGAACCTGGCACATAGAGAATGATGTTTGTGCATACACAGATAATGTACGTGTAGAAACAAATGGAAAAAGTGTGAAAATGGAGCAGAAGAGAAAAGAGGGCTAAGAAATTACTAAGAAAGAGGTCAACACCACCTACTAGTGGCAGAAACAAACATGCTTAGTTACCAACTCTATCTTATTCTATTTTACTGTACTACTTCTCCAAACCCTCAAACTTATTTCTGTAAAAGGACCTGTAAGGCTGTCTGGCCCAAACTAAATCTATACTTCTGATCACTGGGTTCCTCATAATTATTTCAGATTCCCTGAAGCAGAGAGAAGGCTGGGCCTGGAGCCCATTTGGCCAGGCAAGAAGTCAATCTTTGCTTCTTTCTGCATAAATCTTCCCTCTATCAGAGTGAAACAAAACCCTTCACAGCCAATCAGGATTTTTCAAGGTACACTGGCATGGCTTAATTCTCAGAGGACAATCTATTAATGAAATATAATATGTTAATAGGTCAGGTTCCTGCTAAACAATGATTAAAAATAAGGGTTGTGGAGTCTTTCTTTTTAGACTAGTGAAACTGTTCTATAATTTTTTGAGGTAATGAATGTACAATATTTTGATTATACTAAAAGCTATTGATTATGCATTTTGGGTAGATTGTATGGTATGTGAATATATCACAATAAAATTGCCTAATGAATAAATAATTGTGTAAGAGTAGCTGGAAATAACAGCTATGTACAGCAGGGAAACAGAGAGATTGAAAGGTGAAGAATTTCTTGTTTGTCTCTGTTTTCATTTATTATTATTGAAGTAATGAAAATGCTCTAATAATGTTTTGAATTGATGAATGTACAACTATGTTATTATAAAAAATACCATTGATTGTACACTTTGTATGAACTGTATGATTTATTACTATGTATCAAAAAAATCAATTTGTTCTAAAAATACACACCAGTCAAAAGAAAATCAGACAGAGGTTAGGAATTAAATCAAAGATTTAAAAATTGTCAATAAATACATGAAAAGGTGCTAACTGTCAAGTTGCCAGTTGGTTTGCTGGAAAAACAGGAATACATTATCTCACAGTTTGGGAGCCAAGATGTCCAAAACCAAGGTATTACCAGATCATGCTTTCTCTAGGAATCTAAAGCATTGTGGTGACAGCTTTCCAGCAATTCTTGGCATTTCTTGGCTCAGAGAATGCCTCTTTGCCTCCATGATATGGCAATCTCTTTCTCTTTCTCTGGATCTCCTAACTTACTCCAACAGAAATTCCTCTGTTTATAAGGACTTATGCCCTGTTGGATTAAGGCCTACCTTTATTCAGTTCAGTCTCTTTCCCAATAAGATCTTGGTAGAATCTATTTACAAATGAGTATACAGGTAGAAGTCCAAGGGTTAGGACTTGGACATGATTATATAAGGGACATGGTAAAATCTACAACATTAACCTATTAATAATCACTGAAATAAAACAAGATACCATTCAATATTCAATAGCTAACATTTAGTGTTGACCAGCCTTGAGGAAGTGGGTGATAAAAAGTCTCATGCACCATTAGCAAAATTGTAAATAGTTTTGATAATTTGTCAGTAACCACAATTATTCAAATGGTATTATAGATTGAATTTTGCCCCTCCCCAATTTTTAATGAAGGCCTAATCCCTAGTATCTCAAAATGTTACTTTACATTTTATATATAGGGTTACTTTATATAAAGTATAAAAGGGTTATATACATGTAAAAGGGTTACTTTTACATGTATATAGGGTCAATATAGATTGAATTAAGCAAGTTAAAAAGAATTCTTAATGATAGAGGATTCAAGATAGTGTATGAGAAGCTCAGGCACAGTACAACTATCTCACAAAATAGGGAAATAGGCATAGAATTCATCAGAAGGAGCTCCTTTGGGGAAACTTGCAGGTCAGGAAATTGTGCCACATGAATCATCCACAAAGGACTGGGGATAGAGAAATGCAGATGTCAAAGGGAAAACTGTGAATTGATAAACCTATGATTGGGAATGCTGACTATCCATCAAAACCTGAGTGGAATAGCCAAAGTGGAATCTGATGCTGAGTGGCCAATGGAGAGGGGAAAGGACAGGTTCTTCCCTAGGAAGAAGGAGAGTATGGTGGAAGGCTGAGTGAAGTTTCTATTCAGCAAATGTAACTACCATAGTTCACTAGCTCAGATGACCTTGTGCATATTGAAGGATTCATCTCCATGGAAGTGTTTTCCAAGAAGCACCATTTGATGGACCCCATTAAGAGCTGCCTGTCCCAGTTTTGACTAAGTAAGCAATTTTAAAGGTTCAGAAACAGTTAACATAAAAGTCAAAGAAGAGCTGTGAAATAGAACCACTAGGCAAGAGACGGACATTGATCAACAGAGCAAAATCACTGACATAAACAGATGCCTATGTTCAACAAAAGGTAAGAGCCCATAAAAAGAAACAGGAATATTTGTCCCAGTAAAAGGAAAAAGCCAAGAATATAGATGAGACTCAGGATTTAAGAAAACTAATAGGGGTTGGAAAAAGATGGCGTCGGCTTAGGAGGGCGACTGCAAGCAGCTCCCAGATCACGGCAGAGAGTGGACAGGGTGCGGCACGGGTGTCTGTGCTGTGGGTGTGTGGAGTAAGAAGCTTGGGACATCTATCTGGACAGATCGATGGTGTGGACTGAACCATAGAGATTCGTGAGTTTTAAGCCTGCCTGTGGTGCTTA